>CAKAOH010037831.1:0-20454 GCA_916701665.1 Sebastiscus tertius | reverse complement strand
GAGGAGTGGAACGCCATTCCACAGCAACGTGGGACCGGGTTGGTGACCAGCATGAGGAGGAGGTGCCAGGCTGTTGTGGCTGTGTATGGATCTTCCACTGCTACTGAGGCTTCTGACGGTGTATTAAATGAATAAAGTGTAAAATAGCCTTTATGTCTTGTTTGTTCCTTGTTAATGATAGAGAGTTCAATCATCCAATCCATCAAACAACTCAAAACAAGAGTCAATACCAACAGGAGAATACACTGTTTACCATTGGCAGAGCATTTTGGCAATTTTTTCTTGGGCATTACCCACATAATCAGCTGTGCTGCTCATCCCACAAATGCATGATCCTTACAAGTTGGAAATCATTGTGAAGGTAAATAAACAGGCTTTCCAACGATGTAAAATACAATGCCAATTAGCATTGTAACAACAGAGAAATAATTCACCAAACACAAGTTTCCAAACTTTTTTTCCCCAGTTTATATAATGACTATAATATAATATATATGATTTAATTTAGTAATAGTTGAGCTATGAGGTTTACAACTAAAATAAAAAATAATGATATTATTTAAATAATATGGTATAATGCTATAATATTTCAAGGATTTTATTCAAATATCACACAGCGTTAAGATATGAAAAATAAAGAAATTATTATAATCAGTTAAATATTTAAAGGATTTATTCAAGTATCACACAGTGTTAAGGTATGAAAATAAATAAATAAATGCATCATGGGGCATGGTTGTATCACAAATATCACTTTTAACTCACTTCTGGGCATTAAAGACACTTTATTTCCTTCTAGAATTAAATAATCACATCATCAACTTCGATTTGCCCCAAATTGCAGCCAAAAGTCAGTCTAACTTTATGAGCAGTCGCTCAAGTTTTACTTTCTTTGAATCAGCCCCATTAAACATTTAATTATTAACGCCTGTAATTAATTTACAGGCTGTCAGAGCAAGTTTCTATCTCCTCAGTGAGTCATGATCGAGGCTAATAGTCTGAACGATGACAATTAATCGCCAAGTCTAAATACAGATTTGCCTGATGTTTCATTTATTGTCATTAGTATGTCTTCATGGTTCTTTATATAACTCATGGAGGGCCATGCACAGACATTTTGAGGGCCTTTTTTATTTTTTAAAGGGCACCCCGGCACCCACTGTCCCCATGTGACCATAAAATGAATTTTGACAAAGGTGCGTACTGTATGATGAGGAAAGGTCTACTTCCCAGCTGGATAGGTGCTTACACAGATACACTTATAAGCAGTTTAGTAAACTGAATCTAAATAAAAACTATATCCTTAAAGAAAAATTTTAACTTTGGAAAACTGAAACTATATTGTTTGGGAAAAAAAAAACTACTAAAAAAACCCCGAACAAATTCATTTAGTTTTTTTAGCTATAAAAAAAACGCAGTCTGAAAACAAACTTAACTAACATGAAGGGCAAAAATTAAATAAAATAATAACTGATTGAAAATGCAAAACTATTATAACCTTGTTGTGTAGTTCTCTAAACTTATATATAAAACAGTGTTCTTGTTTTTTATTCTGGCTCATTAGCAGCTGAGACAAGTGTGCAGTAATGCATTTTAACCACATGGAGGAGGAAGAGGCTAATAAAAAGGGCAAAGGACTCTCTTGCTTCAGACAGTGAACAGTGGTGGAGTGATTTTAGCTGCAGGTGAGGCTCCATACAGCACTGTGTGAACTACATGAACCGCCACACTCACTCTATGTGTAGTTCAAACTAGCAGCAGCCCTCCCTCTGTGGTAAACGTTTAATTCAGGCTCCTATAATGTACAAGCACACAGCGAGACATCACGTCCTCCTCTCCCTCATGGTGCCACAGTGTGATTCCTATAGATTAAGGTTAACAAGCCTCCCCAACCCTATTGCTGTTATTATGGCTTGGCGGTGGAACAAGAGAGCAGAGCTTTTTTAGTGGTTGTGCCCTGCATGACTGCCAGACGTGCTGTGCCATTGCTGGGTATATACAGGATTACACTGTAAAAAATATATATATATATTTTTCACGATACATCTTGCTGCTCGTGTTTTTGGGTGTGGATTCAAAAGATTCCTCAGTAAGCGAGTGTGATTTGTCTTGGTCATGAAAGCAGCTCATGTGAGATGTGGTTTGATTCAAAGTGTGATGTTGTGATATATATATTATTAAACATCATACAGCAATTTAGCAGAAATAACTCATCTTTTATCAAATACATGTAATTAAATATTTCAAGCGAATTCTAATAAAAAAAATAAATAAATTTCAGAAGCATATAAACATGAGTTATTCTGACTTGATGTCATGTGACTAGAAACAAGGAGTTGGATGAATGTACTGCTGAATGTTTGAAACATGATCAATATATTAGCAAACTTCCCAGCATGCTTTGCTTGAGGGTTAAGATTCTTCAGACGCTATTATTTTTTGTAGTTAAAAAAAATACATAGATGATGGATTTTATTACATATTAAAAGGTATGATAGGATAATATAAGTTTAGTTGTAGTATAGTTCACTTCATAATATATAAATACAACTTAGATGTAAACTAGTTGTGTACTCAAAATGTACTATTCTTACACTTAAAGTACACTTAAAAGTATACTACTAGTACACTGATATTAGTATACTTACTACATAAAGTATACTTGGGAAATATACTTGAACTATACTTAATTTTACTTCATAAAATAAATTTGAAGTATACTACTTTTTCGTAAGGGTATAGACTTCCCATGTTGCCCTGGCAATAGTGATACGCTTCGCAAACTCTTCCACAGGCTGAACACCTGCGTCTGGCTCCTGCCTGCATGCCAACTGATTCTTTTTCTCAAACATGCTCCTCTATACGGCCTCTAAACGGCCCAGAAAAAAATGTCAAATAATCAGATACAGATTCATGCAGGTGATCCCTGATGTTCTGCACCGCTGCACGGGTCAGTCCGAGGAATCCTTCCTTCCCAAGGAGTGGTTTGTACTATCAGTCCAGGTGTGCAGAGACACAGAGAGGGAAAGCTGCCAGGGCCTCATAATGTTTTTTTCTTTTTTTTAATGGGATAGCTAGCTATCACCCTGGAAGAGCTATAGAGTCAGAAGTCAGAGTCATACATTCCTCTGGGAGGCAGGAAGGGAGGGAGCTGCCTGTGGAGCTCCTCTTGTCCCATTAACACCTTTTCACAGTTGCTCCTTCACCTCACCTTGATCCGTGGCACTTTGCCTCTGGCAGACATGAAACGCCCTAGTAGGATAATTTACAGATGGTTGCACGCTCAGGCAACTTATGAAGAACAGAGAGAAGCTGATAAATAGGTGTTTAGCTGCACGTCTTGTTTGGCAGAGGGTTCCTGGTGGACCAGAGAGTGAAGTGAGGTCTCTCTCAGGCAGATTTACTGCATGCCAGAGGCTGAGGTTTGAGGAATGTCCCCCTGCAGTGAGACAGAGAGGGCCATGGGAGGGTGAGCTAGACAGGCTGAGGCATCTGTACTTCAAGATTATATAGAACCTGACAGCAAGACAAGATTTGTTTTATTCCTATCAAAGGATTTGGAGCTGTCTCTCTCTCTCTCTCTCTCTCTCTCTCTCTCTCATGGGACATTCTGTGAATTTCCAGATTAAGACATACAAACCTCAAATATCAAAACTCAGTAAGCGCTGCTGCATGTAACCTGTTAGTGATTAAAGTGGAAAACACCTATTTTAAGCTATTTAGCAGTGGTGGACTCAGGCTGTCTGAGGGTCAGGGGCGAAAAATATATAAAAATAGGGCACCAGCCGAATGTGGTGGGGCAGGAGCGCACAGTTTTCTAGCATGTAAGGTGGCCTTTATGGCACTACATCGCATCTTCTCAATTTTTAGGCTGCCCCAGAGGGCTTTTATCAAGTTTTCTCCGTTTAAGGGCACCATAGAGGGCACTGCAACGTGTTTTACCTACTGGAAGGGCACCCTATAGGGCACTGCATCATGTTTTCTCTACTAGGTCATCCTATAGAGGGCACTGCATCATGTTTTCTCTACTGGACGGGCACCCTATAGGGCATTGCATCATGTTTTCTCTACTAGGGCACCCTTGAGGGCATTGCATCACATCTTCTCTACTGGAAGGGCCCCTATATAGTATTTTTATAATGTTTTTTTCATTTAAGGGCACCCAAGAGGGCACTGCATCATGTTTTATCTACCATAGGGGCATCCAAGAGGATATTTTTTAACAAAGGGTGCCAAGGAGGGTGTTCACCGCCCCTGAGTCCACCAGTACTATTTAGATTCACATGACAGTATTGTACAAGTGATGCTGTCTTTAAAAAGGGTCCCTTCAAACCAAACATAACATTTACACGGCACGCAATGTTAGTTTACACAATATTGCACAATGTTGTCAGTGCTTGATGGCATTAGATAAGTGCATGTTTCCCTCCATGACAAGCTGCCCGACATTTTGATCCATCGGGGTTACATCTGTTTAAATACTGGCCATAACCCACTCTGAGGGGAGAGTGAATTAAGCACATTAATCCTTATCCCCCCGCTGTAAAACGGACACAAAGTAGGGAAGCTTTATGTGGCATTAAATCCTCCTACTCTGGTCTAAAAAAATTTTCTTCTTACATGCTCATTTTGTCGTCAAAAGAATATTATCAGGTGACTATTGACCTGATCTTTGCACTCTGTACTATTGGCTGCTTGTAATTGTGGTGATCTACGCAGGATTATTAGAGGTTAGTCTGCTCTTGCAGCCACTGCAAGCTGCTCTGGATAAGATAAAATACCTAAAATGTGAAATACAAATAAAGCACATCGACAGCGCTTCCTTTTAAAAGATAATCAATGTGTTAATTTGATTATAATTTGTGCTGTTCATCCACACATTTTTATTGGAATAAACAAGTTACTGGGTGGTGAAGGATGTTTGTGATTAGGAAGGATGTTGGCTTGAACACTGCTCTTCCTGAATCCTGTGTGTGCGCTACAGTATGTGCTTCGGGAGATTACATTCCCTGTAACCCTGCCCTTATGCATCAGATTGCAGTCTGTGTTATGCATTTGCATTTATATCATTTGATGTATTAAGGCAAATTCCCAGAATGACAGAAACTTGTCTGTGCACGAGCCAACCCTCTCAAGACGGATGAAACATGGCCGATACACGTCCTCATAAAGAAGAGGCATTTTCCATGCCTGTCTTTACTTATCTGTCATCCCACTGTTTCTATTGCCCTGATGGATTTTTGTGTGTTTTGCTTCTTCATAGATCAAAAGCTCTTTTAATGTCTAGAGCAGACCAGTAGCTCTGGTCACTGAGGGGTAAACTCATATTCTACGGCTCCTAAAACTATCTCTCACGCTGCGCCTTTATCATTTAAGACACATTAACATAAGAAATATACAGTCGGACATAGAGTTTATACAGAAATATGTGTTCATATTCACATACACCTGCGCTAGGTTTTCCTGCTGTGGCGTTCAGGTGTCTGGGCATGCCTGGTTATGCCTTTAGTTTGCAGCAGCTTCTGAAAGGATTTAATTTCTCTTTTATCACTTGGTATCTTTGGCCTTTTCCCCATCTAGAGAGGGCAACACTGAAACATTATTTACCTCGTCCGGCCCATTATGTGAAATGATATGATTAGAGCGCCGTGGCCTTTTACGAGGGAGGGATGTTTAATGAGGGGGAAAACAAATCTCCACAAAGGACTGTTTTAATGACACAACCGTTAAAGTCACACCAGACGTGAGGCTTTTGACATCCAATAACTGTATTTTCCAGCCTCTTCCTTTCACAGAGAGCAACAGTATGCCGCTGATGTTACTTTGAATAGCAATCAGGCAGTATAGATATAGTTTTTGATAACACAACAGAGTCTTAAAATGACGACAGTGGTTTTGTCCTCCTCTGCTGCTGAATAAAAGCGGTGTTTCGCAAGAATCAGTCTAAATTGTTCAGGAAAAACATAAAAACAAACACTTCACAGTGTGAGAGCATGCGTCTGCGTGGGCAGGACTTCACCTGGTTGGCTGGTTGCCCATCACATTCATGAGAGTTTTTATCATCTTACTGAGATCATTTCCACATAACTGAAAGACAGCAAAGGATTTACTGCCCCACCATATACACAGAGTAAACAATAGGCTTCTGTTACTGTATGACTGCAGTGGAATTGAAGTTAGCACATTTAATGGTACCAGTTAAAACCAGTAAGTATTTCATACTCTGTTACAGTGATAGTGGAGAGGTTGCACCGATTGATCTGTGTGTTTGTATTGAAGGTTAGGCTCTCTGAGCTTCACTGGGTTTGGACTCAAGCTGAAGAAAATGGTAATATATCTTATTATAATAATAATAATAATGTTACATAATAATAGGTTTTAATAAATACATTGAGGATGAGGCTAAAAAAAACTCAGCATTATTAACTCACTAGAGGGTACAACAACTTTTGCATCAGAGGCTTAACTGCCTTTAGGATAACATTTAGTCAATATCAAGTCACATTTACCAAATCCAGAGAACCTTTAAAATTCATTTATTTATTTAAAGGAACAGTGTGTAACATTTAGAGGGATCTGTTGGCAGAAATGGAGTATGATATTAATAAGTATATACTGTATATATATATATATATATATAAACTTGCCTTAAATTCCACTGAACATTCGACATAACAATGCCACTTGCATTTCTCAACCTGACACCATAAAAGCTGCATAACTTTAACTGTGGTATTTGCACATTTATAAGCAGAATAATCTGCATTTTTGTGGTGGTCAGATTGCAGATCCTGGAATTTTTATGGCCCATTGCAGTGCACACAATCACCTCCAAAAAAAGCTTTATAACAATACAATGGGGATTTATAATATGTCTATGCTACTGGAAAATACATTTATTGTAATCTTATCAGTGTTTTTCACCACTTTTGCTTACTTTAAGAGTCCTGTAACATTGCCACAGGTGTTACTCATTGAGTTTATAGCGCCTTTATGATACTCAATTTCTTTATCACTACTTCTTAATATTGCAATAGGGACCTTAACTGTGATATATAAGGTATATTCGTTCTTAATTATATTTTATATCCCCAATGGTAACACAAAAATAGTGCTATAATATTGCTGTGGAGGATCGTGGTGTACCAGGAAAGTTATACTGATCAAATATATTGTGTGTGCAGAGAGAGATTAGAGGGTAGAAATGGAGCAAATATGATTAAAAAAAAGTTATTTTTATAAAACGATCACTATATCCTGACAGTAGTGCATGAGACAGGTAATCTGAAAAAAATCATGTGCCTCTGTGTCTTCTGTGCTCCTAATGGCATCTGCAAGATGTCACAGACTGGAGAAAAACAACCAATCAGAGCCGAGTTGGAGCCTTACTGTCTCAGAGCAGCTGTCAATCAATCGCCAACTCTGATCAAACGGTTAAGCTAGGCAGCGCTGATCAAATATGAATCCAAATTCTGTTACTGTAATGCCTATTTCTCGCCTCAAATGTTTTCAGAAACATCTTGTGTTGTACTGTTTAGCTGTAAAATGAGAAAGTTTGTGATGCGGCCGGAAGCCATGTTGGTTGGTTTATATCTACTTTTTAACTCCGGATGGATATGTGGGTTGTAAATAAACTTGGGATGCTGTTCATATATTTAATTTGGGATGTAAATAAATCTGGGATAGTTTATATATTATATTATCATTCTATGATATATAAGTTATTAGAGGAGAAGTGAGAAAGGGGTAGGGAAATATAAGTTTTACTTCTACCTACTCCTTTTCGGACACTATTACTCTTGTTTTGTTTGTTATTACTTTGTATCTGTTTTTATTTATTTTTATGTTCGAAATAAAGTCTTTCATTCATTCAGATCAGTTGAGGAAATACCAAGCACCGCCCACCAGCCGAAGCACAGCCAATAGGAACGCTCTCTCTCTCTGAAATGACCTGTGATTGGCCAAAAGTCTCCCATCATGGGATGTATTTTTTGAGAACAGAGCCATGAGGTGCAGAAGTCTTTCTCAAAGCACTTGAATTACAATATGCTGAAAGGTTATTACATAATTTCTGCCCAATGATGCCAAAAACTTTCTGCCTACTGCAGTTTTAACTCAGAGTATATTAAAATACTCTACACAGCCTTGGATTGGTTCCTCCCCAGCAGGCCAGAGACTTTGCCTGTGTGTTATGTGGGAGAGAGAGAGAGAGAGAGAGAGAGAGAGAGAGAGAGAGAGAGAGAGAGAGAGAGGCGGGACCTCTTAGCCGGGAAGGGCGTTCTCTTTGCGGTCAGGCCGGGCAGAGTCATCCCGAGGGGTGGGTCCTCCGGCAGCAGCAGTAAAGGAAAACCCACCTTTTTTCATTGTTAAGGACGCGGAGGAATGTGATGGTTTGATCTCAGAACGGGTTCAGGGAGGGGAATATCCGAGAAGGAAAAGAGACCGACGAAAGTGATTTTAGGGGAAAGGTGGAAACAAGCCTCCAACTCTCCGGTTGTATGTGAGGATAATGTGGATGAACTTGTGTCGGCAGCAGCAGCAGCAGCAGCGAGTCCTCCGGTCCGCATGAGCTCCTCACACCGTGTGAAGTTGTGGATTTACCGCTGCGTTTTTCACACCCGGCGGTGGAGCAGCTAAAAGGTAAAGTTGGGAGTCTTTATTTGTCAGTGTTGAACATGGGAACAGCGTTTTTTTTTTAGGGGTTCAAACAGCGGCTTCCTGAGCTCCAGGAGAGTCGGGACTGCAGAAGTCTGAACTGCGGCAAGTTTTTCAACCCTCCTCCTCCTCCTCCTCCTCCTTCCTCGTCCTCGTCCTCTGCTTCGTTTTGTAGCCAAAAGGAAGCATCCAGGACTGCGGCGAAAACCTCAGGTGGTTACAATGTAGCGGTGCGTATAGAACCATAGAACGTTAGAACGTATAGAACGTTATTTGGCAACATAATTGATACATGTTTGCGATTACGCACTTATTAATAACGCCAAAGCTTTTTATTCTGCCTATTATACTATATATTATATATTATACTGCCTTAACTAAGCTATAGGTCACAACATGAGGTTGATCATATGACAACATTAAAAACATCTAAATGTTGGTTATACTTGTACATGCTCTTGACATTCATGTAAGTCTGTTTTTGGTGTGGATGTTATCTCCAAAATGTAAAATGCAACTTAATCAAGCTGCTGTTTCTTTAAGTCGTTTGGGAATGTTAGGGGATTTTTATGAATGAAATCAAAATGTTTCGCTTTCTGTAAGCTAGCATATTTTAGACTTTGTACCACCAGACTCTGTTTATGGCCCTCTTTTCCTTCAGTGTTTACACATGCACACAAATATATT
Organism: Sebastiscus tertius; assembly: GCA_916701665.1. Taxonomy (NCBI): domain Eukaryota; kingdom Metazoa; phylum Chordata; class Actinopteri; order Perciformes; family Sebastidae; genus Sebastiscus; species Sebastiscus tertius. The sequence goes on along the minus strand of CAKAOH010037831.1, from coordinate 11,112 downwards.
TCCTATATTCTTAAGTTTACAGTACAGAAAGGATATACTGTATGTTATGTGTTGTAGATGTAACATATGTTAGTAGCTACTGTAGTTGACTGGCCAAAATATATTTTGGGGGTTAGCTTAATCACACTTTGGGTACAATAAAATCACAACTGAGCACTAAATTATTATCTAATTATTAGTATAATTATTATCTTTTATATTTTTTTATATTTATATTGTCTCTTTTTTTATTGTATCATCTTTTCATTAGCACCTATGGGATTGTTACAATCTAATTTCATTGTACTACACAATGAAAATAAAGGACTTGAATATTGAATCTTGAATCTAAATAAGGATATTACACTCACCCAGGAACAGGACTAGTGGAGGACATACACTACACAAACCGCTGAAATAATATTATAGTGGTTTTTAGGGCTGTGTATTGTCAAGAATCTGGCGATATGATACGTATCATGATGCGGCGTAACGATTTAATATATTGTGAGGTATTGCGATACTGTAAGCAAGGTGATATATTGTGATTTTTTTTTTTTTTAAATCTAATTTTAGGAAAACTGACATCGTATAAAGAACACACCACACAATTTTAGAATAGGCGAAAATAACAAATTTTTACTGCATGCCAAAAACTGCTTGTGATTATCATAAGTGGGCATGTCTGTAAAGAGGAGACTCGTGGGTACCCATAGAACCCATTTACCTTCACATATCTTGAGGTCGGAGGTCAAGGGACCCCTTTTGAAATTGGCCATGACAGTTTTTCCTCGCCAAAACTTAGCGTAATTTCGAAGCGTTATTCCCAACGAGCTACTATAACATGGTTGGTACCAATGGATTTTTAAGAGGTTTATTAAAATCGACACAGTGTTTTGGAGAATCGACAGCATCACAAAACATAATATCGCGATACTCATGTTTATTGATGTTTCCTTACACCCCTAGTGGTTTTACATTGAAGGGAATTTGAACACCACCTGTCCTGTATTAGGTGTTTAATCTGTTGAATGAGTTCACTGTTAATTAGCAGGAAGACAGTAATGATAAATGAGTTGTGCACATGTTCCTGTGTGCAGTGGTCTGTTTTTGGATGGTGGACAAACTCAGTGTAAGTGCAAAAAGAACTGAATCAGCATTGGAGCTAGTGCTGGAAGTTAGTTTGAAAACTAGCACTGAATGGACAGAAAATGAATAGTCATATATATCAAGGAAAATTGCTAAATATTCTCTGGTTCCAGCTTCCCAAATGTGAGAATGCGTTGCTTTTCTCTATCTATGTGACTGTCATATGAATATTTAGGGACAAAACAAGTAATTTGAAGGTCACCTTTGGCTTTGGGAGGCATTTTATAGACTAAATGAAAGGAAGTTTACACTTTAAACCATAACCGCAAGTTGCAAGACACGTTTGTTCTGTTTGACTGTGTGTTTGTTTTCCTTCACGTGAGTTGGAATGTGTTGGGCTGCCTGCAGCCTACACATACATGTATGAAACTAAAGGGTGGCAGAGCCTGAAGTCTGAACAGTATGTGCCCTGTGCTGCCTCACCAGAACAGCAATAGAGGAGTATGTGTGTGTGTGTGTGTGTGTGTGTGTGTGTGTGTCAACAACAGCAGAAAAGGTAGTTGTAGTGGTGGAATACTAATCTGCCAGGTGGGGCTCGTAAAGAGCAGCACAGGGAGGGAAGGAGATGGAAGGGGACCTGCCTTGACCTGTTTCAGACATGAAGGAGACAAAAAAAAATCACTGATGACTTTCCAGTAAGGCTCGCCCTCCCAGCCAGCTGTAGATTATACCATCTGAGCTACCAGCTTGACTCTGCATGGCAGCTTGTCATGGCGGTAGATGTGCGAAAAGGGTTTCCTACGGTATTTTGGAGGGGATTGTAGGCACCGCATGTGGAGGGAATGTCTGCAGTTTGTGCTGTCAAGTTTGGAAATGTTGTGAGAAATGCAAAGGGAAAATTAAATGAGAGTACCAGCAAAGTGAAGAGTGAGATGTCTAAATTTCCCCTGATCACTGCTTGATCCATGCATTTACAGTCTTGGGAAATCCAAGTTTGGTTGCATTGGCTCTTCCAAGTAACTGAACATGATTCCTCAGTGCAATGGTTGACACAGTGAGAGCACCACCACCACCTGTTTTGTCATCTCGATGGCAACAAGTGAACACAAAGACAGAGTTTGCACCATGTCCCGTCCAGGAGTTGTCGCCTGCCATGCAAAGTAATAATCATACCCCTCGCTCCTTTTTTTTATGACCTGGGCTATACCACGCATGATTGGTTTTCCACTCCGCAGAACGCCGCGACCGCCCCATGAAACTGCCTGCGCTGCTTTGGGTGAAACCAAAAACTAATCATTATGGGTGTCCAATAAGGGTAATTATCAGACTAAGCACTGGACCTGGGGATTACAGAGTGGCTAAATGACTGCTCTGGGGATTAAATTAAAATATTGAGGTTTTCTGCCTGGGAGAATCAAACCGCTGGGAATGTCCAAACCCAGCCTGTCGGTGGTGGTATTACTGCCACTCCGCACATCAAGGTTTGAGCACAGAGCCCCTGCTGTTAGCGTAGTAACGTCACATCAGTGTGGAATTACAGCACGTGGACGTTGACGTCATGTGTTGCAAGTGCATGCACATAAAAATGGATATTGTTATTGCTTAGTTGGATGGAAAGAAACGCATATTGGGCAATAGTCCGGTATTATTTCAACCTTTTAACCTGTATTATTATCAAGATCCACAAGGAAAAAAGCACAAGGACAGTTAGCCAATATTAAAACATAAGATCACTTACAGTACATTGCCTTGACATGATTAATCACAAATTAATCACACATTTTTTTTATCTGTTCAAAGTGTACCTTAAAGGGAGATTTGTCAATATTTAATACTCTTATCAACATGGGAGTGGACGAATATGCTTGCTTTATGCAAATGTATGTATATATTTATTATTGGAAATCAATTAACAACACAAAACAATTACAAATATTATCCAAAACCCTCACAGGTACTGCATTTAGCATACAAAATATGCTCAAATCATAACATGACAAACTGCAGCCCAACAGGCAACAACAGCTGTCAGTGTGTCAGTGTGCTGACCTGACTATGACTTGTCCCAAACAGCATGTGATTATCATAAAGTGGGCATGTCTGTAAAGGGGGGACTCGTGGGTACCCATAGAACCCATTTACATTCACATATCTTAAGGTCAGAGGTCAAGAGACTCCTTTGAAAGTAGCCATGACAGTTTTTCCTCGCCAAAATTTAGCGCAAGTTTGGAGCGTTATTTAACCTCCTTCGCGACAGCTTCTTAGATATAAATATTTTCTGGTTTCTTTACTCCTCTATGACAGTAAACTTAATATCTTTGAGTTGTGGATGAAGCAAGACATCTGAGGACGTCATCTTGGGCTTTGGGAAACACTTTCTTTCACCATTTTCTGACATTTTATAAACCAAACAACTAATCGATTAATCGAAAAAAATATTCAACAGATTAATCGACAATGAAAATAATTGATAGTTACAGCCTTATATAAAAGACAAAAGGAAATCATCAAATCTTCCCATTTGAGGAGCTGAAACCAGCGAGTGTTTGGCCTTTTTGCTTGAAAAATGACTGAAACGATTAATCAATTATTAAAATAATTGCTGATGAATTTACTGCCGATCGACTAATCAATTACATTTTTAAGACGACTTCAGCAAAAGTCAGCACCCACATGAGCCGACGAGTGTCCTTTCCAGGAAAACCTATACATCCTATACATGCTGTGATGGATAGCTCAGATAGAGTTTGGACCGGATGGTGTCGGTTATTATTGGAGGTAGACTCTCACTTTTAGCCTCCGTAACCCTGTCACCCAGGAATAGAGCAGCGGAGGATACACGGAGTGATATTACAATTCGGGGCCTCCTTGAAATAGCTCAGATGAATCATGGTCTCTTAGAGGCTCATATTAAAGCCCACACACAGCCTGTGTGTGTATATCTTTTTGTGAGCGTGTGTGTTTTGTGATAATGCAATAATGGGCTCAGTATCCGGGACAGAGGCTGCTGTTGACAATACGCAGGCCAGCTGGAGTTGCTGTCTGTCTATTAGCAGACTTGCAGGAGGATGGCTTAATGCCATAAAGACGCCTCAATGAGACTGTGCATGTACGTACTGAATCTCTGGAGTGTGTGCAAGTGTGTGTGTTAGAGGGAGGAAGAGCTGAAACGATTAATCAATTAGTCAATCAACAGAAAATTGAAGCAAAAAACTTGAGAACATTCGTCTCAGTTGTAAGGGTTTTGTGCTTTTCTTTGCCTTTTGTGATTGTAAACTGAACATTGAAGGCTTTTGGACAAAACAGTCAGTTTGAAGACATCTCTGGGCTCTGGGAAATCATGATGATTCACTATTTCCTGACATTTTATAGACTAAATGATTCAATCAAACGACAAAGCAATCTGCAGATTAATCGATCATGAAAATAAATAAAGCATGAACGTCATCTGCTTGTGTTTTTGTCCGCCCGTTCGCATGAAAAGGCCGTATGAATGACACGATAATACGCAAAGCATTTAGCCTTTTCTTACCCTAAACTTTTCCTTCCCCCATCACCTCCTTCTATGTTGCCTCTCCTCTACTGTATACATTAATTTCCCTCTTCCTTCTTTTCTCTCGCTCCTTTTCCCTCTCTTCCTGCCCGCCCTCCCTGCCAGCTTTCTTTATCAGTGACGGGGCAGGGCTCTGTGATTTCAGCTGGGAGTTCAAACTACTTGAACTTCGTGTGTATTAGTGGGTTTGTTGTGTGTGCGCGCACGTATGTCTGCGTGCCAAAGCACTTTTTCCCGGTGCTGTTCCCAGCCATGTCGATCTGTCATCGGATACTAGGGGCCGAAAGTGTCAATCACTCAGCGAGTAGTAGCCAGAAGCACATCTCAGCTCCAAGTGTTCACACGCCTCCCTCAGGCTCTCATTAACACATACGCTGACACACAGAGCAACAGATATGTGCTCTCACTCTTTGAGAATTCAAAGCAAGAATGGATTCAAACAATTTGTTCTGCGTGTGTGAATGAATCCCCCTCGTTAGTTCTCTAAAGCGTGCCAAACAGCCTCCTCATTACCAGGCTTTCTGTCCCTGTGGTAGCGTCACTGAGGCCTCGCCACCACACAGGTGATGACTGTGAACAGTTTCATCACGGAGATCTGCTCCAGCGAAGGCTGCAGGCTTGTGTCCACTAATCAACAACACATATTCATGATAACACAGCATGGAGTCTTAAAAGTCTTTTTTCACCCCATCAGAGCAGGTGGAAAAAGATATCAGTTGAGTGAGATGACCACTTGACCTGACCTTTCTCAGACATTTGACTTGTCACAGTAGGAAAAGCACAGGTGTTACTACTAACACTAACAATGGCTCTGTTCTATTCAAGTGTTCTAGTGAGAGTAACAGGGAGCCAGCATACACAAATTGGAAATCAAAGCAGCTAAATGGAATTCAGCCATCATTAATTTCCATTATTACACGGCTTTGTTGAATACTCGATTCTGATTGGTTAATTCTGATTGGAGTTCTACGGTCTGTTATTTCTTTGTAGCAGACATGTTGCTATGTACAACAAGACCGTTACTATGAGCACAGTTCTGATGTCGGACTCTGGCGGACCGTTTTTTGTGTCAAATTATTGATTTCTTAAGTAAGTAGCCGTGTAATAAGCGCGATAATGTACAGCTAACGGGTCATTTTTGTGAAAAACGTATTTTCCACCTGTGCTTTTCCTACTGTGCCAAGTCAAAATGTCTCATGAGGAAAAGGGCCTATTCCGATCAGGTTGTTTAAAGTATTGAATTTTGATACAAGTGAACTGCCATATTATGCCTTAAGCTATATTCACATTACAAGCGGCAAAAGCAACAGAACGGCCCGTGTGGCCAGCTAAATTGTCGCAGAGTAGCCGTTGAAGTGTTGTTTAAGCGCTCGTTGATGTAGTCATATCATTAAATAGCACTGGGAACTGGCTAATGGGATTTTTTTTTTTTTGACAGAACGGAACAGGGTGAAACAAAAACATATAATTGGTGGTTGCTGCTTCACTGCGTCATTTGAGTGCTGAAAAAAGAGAGAGCAGCTCAGCTTTATTTGTAGCGCGTCACGCAGCGACAAAGTGTTGGGCGTCAGTTTTGTAACTTCATGTCACCAGCTTTCGTTGAAAATGACTTATAGCCCGTTGCTGTTGCTCGTAATGTGAACACAGCGTTAATCTTCAATATGATACACTACATGATAAATTAAAAGTGGATAACATCCATATATGTAGTTTTATATTTCATATATGGTGAGAAACTGTTGATGAATAACATGATGATATATGAAATATGATTTGCTGCATTCAATCTCTGATCAAAACTTAAATTACTTACTAGAAAATCATTTATTCAGAAAATCATTCATTTTCTTTTAATCTTCTATGTTGTATTTTGTATTTTGTGTCATAATCTTCAGCAACATTGCCAGATTGTGTGACCATGACTCATTTTTAACAAGTGAGACAAACTGACATCTCTGGTATTTAGACAGATAGATAGATAGTAACTTTATTGATCCCGAGGGAAATTCAAGTTTCTAGCATCACAGTTCCATAGTGCAAAACAATAACTGACCTGTTATTGAGTTACTGTGTGGTTGGTTATTGAACCTGTTACATGAGCGCATGGTTATGAAATAGGATTTTTTTTTGCAGGGCAAATTAGGCCGTTGTTGAACGACTTGTACACTTGGCACAAAATATGGTCAGAGCCAAAATCTGAGGTTCATAAATCGTTCTTATCGAAACCCTCGAGAAACTGTCAATAATGAGTCATCAAGTTTGAGGAAAAACGTGTTTCTTTGAAACATTTCCTGAAACCTGGCCCAAACCTCTGCTCCCTGCGGGTAATCTGAATGACACATTTCCATTTCCTTGTATTCTTTTACGTGTGACAAGCCAGCAAGCCAGTCATCTAAGCAATTTTGGCAGACGGACGTTGCCTTTCCTTTGTCATTATGAAAGAAATCCTCACAGCTCAATGCAGAGCTATAATTGTACTTTACCAATTAAATCATTTTGCTCTGTGTGTAGCTGAAAGCCACCAATCTAAGAGAGGATAGCACGACAGCATATACGACCTTTCAGTAGCTAAATTTAACTGTAAATTACGGTATGTCGATAGAGAAGTTAAAATCTGGGCTACAACATGTGGCTGTTGGAACAGAAAACCCTGAGGATCTTGATAACAAATGCAATTCTGGGCATCTCTTTATGGCTAAAAAAGGCTTGGATACTCGACTCGCTCTTAAGGTTACTGTCTCAAAACAGATGTCTGTCATGCTCCTCTATCACTATTCCCCAGCAATTACGCGTTGGTTGTAATTCAGACCTGTACCAGGCTTCCAAACTGCTTCCTAGCTCCATATTTCAGGAATTTTAATTTATGAGCAGAGCACCCATCGCTCCCCTGCAGCCCTCAAAAACCAGGCCGCTGCCCTGCTGTTGACCATGTAATGCTTCTAAAGCTAGAAACTCTTCATCTGGTCTTCATTTTGGTCTTCCCAACAGTCCACCATTTCCTTATCACATGGGAGCAGAGAGAGACAAGTCCATAGATGCTATACCAGAATGTCTTTTGACTGATGATTCAACATTTTTGCCACTGCTACCAGTTGATCTTGAATTTAGTGTAAAGCTAACTGTGAATCGGTGACTTTAGTCTTCAGATAGGATTAGGAATCACCAGAGGCCCCACGATACAATATTATCACAATACTTAAGTCACGATACAATCTTATTGTGATTTTAAACATGAAGTGATATGTTATATTGCGATTTATTACCTTTTTTCAACTGCAAATTATGCAGATTGTCAACATCTGTTTTAATAATAATACAGTTTTCACTCTTTTCATCTCAGATTTTCATTCACATATCTTGAGGTCAGAGGTCGAGGGACCCCTTTTGAAAATGGCCCTGCCAGTTTTTCCTCACCAAAATTTTGCGTAACTTTGGAGCGTTATTTAGCGTTCTTCTTCTTTTTCGATTCCTTCGGTTTTCTAGTTTCATATGATACCAGTATCTTCACTCTAGCTTTAAGACTGAGACCGCTACAACCTCTGAAAGACAGAATAGCAGCCAGGCACACCGCCGGGCCATTGGATTGTTAAGCGGTTAATAGTTTATATAATAAAAGATCGATATTTGACGTCCATGTATTGATACAATATTGACGCGCTAAATATCGCGATACTTTGCTGTATCGATTTTACCCCCATCTTCAGACTTTACTCTAAAAGTTTCTCATGTGAGTTATATTTTAAAGTCTCATTTCCGCCCCTTTGTCTTGCTTTTGCAGACAATAATATTATCTAGTGTGGCTGCGACTCATTGCAGCTTATTACAGGTGTAAATATACTGTAGATGATAACCACAATAGATTTCTATGTGAATCGTGGCTGTCTTTATGTCAAGCTGTCTTTTTCTCTCACAACCTCTGCCCTCTGTGCTGAGCGTCAGTTTATTTAGCAAAACACTGATGCCAAGAATGTGTTTGTGGCCATTACATATACCCTGATAGCTGCAGGTGATAAGTCCTCTAATGTGTAATCAGCAGCCAGCTGCCCCACATGGCTGGAGTTTGGACCACATTGACCAATAATATGGGTCACTCTGCTACTGTGTTTGTGTTTTACATGCTTTCCAGTTGACCTGAAACACAAGTTTCCTCTTTGGTTTTTGGACATTTTTTTTTCCAACTGGTTCCTGCGTGGGATTTAGGTTTCTGTTGGACGTTTCAGCCTCCAATAAGTTGTTTTACAGAAGCTCCCCTGCGCGCCTGTTTTGTTCCTACACTGTACAGGCTCCTCAAAAAATGGCTACCTCGTCGATCCTGGAAGAAAAGAGGAAAGAAGTGCAAAGAAAACTTCAAAAGCATGTAGGAGGCAGAGAGAGCGAGAGAGGGAGGGAGGGGAGAAAGGGTCCTTTAACAGGGGAGAGCTAAAGTTAAGACATTTCTTGTAAATTCCTTATTTTTTTAGGTGTTCTCCTCCTCTACGGGCCAATATTCCCCCTCTCTCCTTCTGATTGTTATCTTGTCTCGCTCACTCTCTCCCTCGCTTTTCGCCTCGCTAACGAGGAGACCCCGTCACTCCCCCTCCTCCCGCCTGGTCCAGGAGTATTTTTGGAAGTTAATGAAAAGAGAAATCTGAACTGCCTACCCTTAAAAGGCATGTCTGGGTCAGCTGGGTGGAAACTTGTGTTATTAATGTCCTTAACATTTTCTATGCGAGTGGGTCATCTGTGATTGTAAGTGTGCGTGCATTCGGTGCCGCGTACAGCGCAGGAATGCTGTGGGTTGGGGGGCTAGAAAAGGAAGGAGGGTGGGCTAGCGAGCAGGCCTACGTCTTCAGGAAAAGAGGGGGGTCAGGGGCATATTTGGCATATTTCAGGAGCCATTCCAGTCTGGTTCAAGATGCATTCTTCTTCCTAGAGATGTGGCTGAGCGGCCAGACAGACAGCAATCAAGACAGGGGGAAGAAAGGTGAACATCACGCTCTACTTCCCATCAGTCTTGTGATGCTGGTTGTGGAACATGGCGCAGAAAAGCTTAAAAAAAGCCACTAACACAGGTGGTAAAAAGATACTACCTCATGCCACCTAGACACAGATGTTTAACCCACCACATCTGTAACCTCAATAATATCTTTAAAAGGCTGAATATTGAACCAAAGTCCTTCACCCAGCAGCAAGGTTTGTGTGTCTTGGGTACCATCACTACACTTTAATGAGTGTTTATATGCAGAGAGCCGTAATACGTCTCTTTCAACCTCTCTTCCGTGGCATTATAGTCACTGCTTCTCCCCCCTAGAATTTATGATGTTTCAGCCTGTTATTTGCAGTCGGATGGCTGCTGACTGACGTGACAGCGGTTGGCAGGAGTTCACTGTGGCGGTACCAGTCCAGTGCTCCGCAGAGGTCGGGTTCATCGTGAGGTCTGTGTCGAGGGCCCGGTTGGAGCAGAGTGTACAGATGTACTCCTAACCGGCCAAAGTGTCTTTGTTTCATTCTTTCATTTCTGAAACTTACAGCAAAACATTTCTTTTTTGTTTTATGAATCACTGTCTAAAATCAAAATGAGTGAACTGATGAAAGGGCAAACTATTATCAAGTACTTCTACTTGTTGGGTGCTTATTGTCCTGTCACTGGTGCTGCTGTTTCTGGGTGAGGCCCAGAGAGACGACATCAAATGTGCTTTGATGCGTCTGATGTCTCTTGTGTTTTGATCTTAGCAGGGAAATGTGGATCAGGGAACCACCGCAACTGTGACAAATTACAGGAAAAAACAGAATAAATGAGTGCAGAACATCTACAGAAGCTCACAGAACGAACGGTTTGATGGGTGTCACTAGAGCTCAACCCAAGTGGACACCTATGGGAAATCAATGTTTTAAACAGAACTCTCCACTACCTTCATTCAAAATCTTTTGGAAGAGTGGTGATACCGTCAATCTAGGAACCCATTTAGCCTCTAGGGTTAATATTTCGGGGGTTCCGGTGTAGCCAGTGGATACATGGACAACAGATATCCGGGCCAAGACTTCCTCTTCCGGGCATCAGTCATTATTTACTGTCTGATTATTAACTTGAGATGCAAGAATGAAGTTGGAATTGAGAGACAACATCTACGGTTAATCTCACAGATAAATAAAAGCTATATCGTCACCAGACAATAGCTGAGATTGATTTCGGCTAGGCTTGTCGCGGTAGTCGGTGTTACCGGTGTTACGCGGTGGTCAGGCATACACCCATTTCATTACGTACCCACCGCCAACGTCCCCACCGTCGTTTTGCTTTTTCTTTTACAGAAATAAAACCCATTTAGTTCATTTTGGCGTATCAGCGGCATGTTATCTATTGATAGTCGGACGACGGATGCTACAATCTGAAAGTGAATGCATCTACTCCGTAAGGAGTCAGCTCAGAGTAGCAGGAGTCAGATTTCACACACGGGATGAGAGAGAGTTGACAGACCGAGAGATGGCAGAGGATTTGGTGTCGGAAGTGAAAA
>CAKAOH010037828.1:4695-40485 GCA_916701665.1 Sebastiscus tertius | reverse complement strand
GTGTAAATCTCACCAGTGCCAGAGGAGAATCCAGGACGGTTGAAGTTGTACTGTTTCACTTCATCATACCAGCGGTCTGCAACATCCTTCCCTGCATGTGCACGGGACAAAGTGTAACCTCAACTTCAAGGAACATTAAATCGGTCTTGTGTCGTACATATTGATCAGAAAGACTGCACCCTGGAGCTACAAATCTCTTTTGGGCACATGTTGTTTACAATGCTGCACTTCTTGTCACCCAGAGCTGCACTTTAGTGCTGCACCGTAGAAGATGTTTTATGAATCACACCGTCCTGCGCTGACATATTTCTGCAGTGAGTCATGGTCTCTGAGCTCTCACACTGAGTGTGAAGTGGAGGGGAAATAGATCCCAGCTGTTCACTTTCAGGGCAACAGTCTGCTCTAAGTCTCATAGACTAAACTATAGTTTGCATAGAGGGATGTGTATCTCAAAGAGGGCATATACACAAAATCAGTCAGTTTTATAAATAGTATGTTGTGTGTAGGTGTGTATGTACCTGATTGGTCATAGGAGGCCCACGCCAGGTTCTCTCCACAGCTCCCTCTACTGGACTCCACACTGTGTTTCAGGATCCGTGTGCTGGCCAAACTTTCAGCATAACTGTGGACAAAGAAAGTTGTGAATATAGCACTGCTGAAATTGTCTTCTCCGCTATGAATCCTGCAACAAATAAATCCACTCCTGCAGTGGAGAGATTGCCACCGTGAGTGGCGTATACTTTAAAGCTTGCCGTTTCTTAGGCTTTTCTCAGTTTTCTAAAAGCTTGCTGCACTGTGCTGTCCTCCATCCCAAAGATACATAGTGAAAAATCCTTACCTCAGAGGTTTAATCTAGTGCAAATATGCAAAGCAGGCACAGAAACCAATTCCTCTAAACAACTGCCTTTGATAATTGGGTTGATATTATTACTGGTTAAAAGACCATCTGGGGCTTTTACAACATTTCCATCAAGTTCAATCTGTACAATGTCAAAGGAGTATATGCTAACCTAGGTTTTATCAACACAGTGTTGATGCAGTGGCACTCCAATTTACAATCTGGGGTGTTACAGGGACAAGGATCAGCTCCTTGGCCTGGTAGTAATTTATTAATGTCTGTATTTAAATGACTGTATTGGCAATCATGTGACTTTTGACTTCAGAGACTCTCACACCACAGGTGCTCCACATCACAAGAGATAATGATGCTTTTTGGGTGAAAAGACAAACTCCAGCTTTTCAATTACACGTCCAGTGAGCTTTGTTACTTATTTTGTTGGCTTAAATCTACAAATCATCCCAAAGACATGCAGCTGTCAATGAGCGAGCGGTACCTTAACCGTCCTCCTGAACAGGGAGGAAACAGTAATGATTGCATCATTGTAAAGGGCCTTTACAGATGTCAGTTGACACAGAGGGAGAGGTAAACACATCATTCATCGCGTTACGATGAACTCTTCTGCGCTTTAAATGGTAGATTATCTCCAAACTCAAATATTTACCATCATATATATTAACAGCATATACAGTATTTAAAAGACACTCACACTACCAGAGGTGTTTGTGATTAAAGTTATGATATATTATAGCTTAAGGATGCAATTTCATATTAAAATCAATTGAGGAATAAACATTTATTTTCCCAACATTGTATTGTACATTTACATGAACTGAGAGGTTCTTTAGCGAATTAGTGTTACTATTGCATCATGCATGCGTGAGGAAATGGACTGTTATGCAAGACAGTTAGTTTTCTCTATCCTTCCTGACAGCGCTGATTAAGTTTTGCATTTACTCAACACAATAAGACCCTCAATATCTCTTACTATATTATTCTGTTATTATTTCATTTGACAGGCTGGGCTGGAACTGTCACTGTTATCCAGAGCAGTCTGACAATGACTGGTCGTTGCTAATTAGGTTTCTAATTTGATCTGTGTGTGCATTAACCCACCGGGTAGCCTCTCTGCTCAACTTGCTGCTCAGCTTCATCGGAGGGGCCTGGTGCTTCCTCCTGTACTCATTATGGCACCGCAGCACCTCCTCAGAAAACTGCTTCGAGGCTGATGGACAGGGAGGAGAGAGAGGCAGGAAGGGTTAGGCAGCAAGAGAGAGAAATCTGACAAAGGAGACGTGATGATGCAACATGAAGATTCGTGCATGGCTGCAGAACCTCGAGCTGAAATGTGAGTTCACCACCTGAAGACTGGCTGACCTCAGACAGTGAACACATGATGGAGCAGAAAACGTCATCCACATCACCCCCCCTCTGCCCGGTGCCTGTCACTCACTGGCCTTTTCATAAGTCCCACAATCTCTCGAGTGCTCACACAATAGGCACATTGAAACAGCCATACACACAAACAATACAAACACGAATGCTGCCTAACAGCCAGCAATGACTCAGCATGCTACAAGATGAATGTGATCAGTAAAAGCCATTTTGAACACACACCATTAAAGAGGAAGATGCATTTCTTCTGCAATTTTGTGTTTCCTCTGTCCTACTGTTCAAAGATAGCAAAGCTCACAAACACACACATACAGAAAACAAGCAAACCCACACACAGTTTCATAGGGGCAAAGTTCTAACTCAGGCTAGATTGATACAATCAGAGTTAATATCCTCTGGGTGCAGTTTCCACTTACCTGACTTTCCCATGGTGCTGACACAGGAAGCTTTCAGTAGGATCAGTAACTGGTTTAGCACTGGACGAAAGCAGCCTCTCCCCTGTCTTGTTTTCTGCCCCTGCTCTCTTTCTCGCTGCCTCTTTCTCTGCTGCTCGCTCCCTCTCCCTCTCTTCCGTAATTGCTACCACTGATGCTTGTAAACAGCTGCTAAGGCCTTTTATTCAGGGCCCTTCCTTCAATTCCTGTCTCACCTTACAGCAAGTTTTGCAAAGTTCCCTCTTAGCTATTTATCTGGGTGTTACGCAACATGCTTCTTCTTCAAGTTTGGTTTCACTTCATTGAACTAAACCTTGCCTGTCTCTCTTGAAACCACACACCCTACTATCTGCATTCCCTACGTCTATCTTTATTGCTCAGAGAAGCACACACCCACTTTGTCTTTACATTCCCACAAACGAAAGGGGAGCCCCCGAGACGTTGGTGACATCATCTCTGTGAGACAAATGCCCATATATGGCTCAGAGATTGCTGAATTCTGTAACTTGGTAGCCAAGACAAGAGAATGTTACCCCTAGCAACTGTAACCGGGACATTGGCTTTCCTCACAATTCACACTGTCATGATTCAGCATTGTGATGTGCCACTGAAGACAATGGCAAACTGTGGGATACCCTTACCAAAGAGAGGTTTATTCAAGTGTGCTATTAGTATACTTCTTGTAAGAGCCACAATGTGTGAATATAAGTTGAATTGCAAAGCATGTTAAATTCATAATTTCTAGTTATTGTAGCTACTTAAGTAATGTTTAAAAAGGTAATAAAGACAAATGCATGTATATTGAATTTTGATGATTTGTACTCCCTTTAATATAGTGAGAGAGTGAGTGTGCATTAGAGTCAGGAGGCAGAGAGCTGCGTTAGGCACGGGAGCACATAGTTTTTCTACCGTGTGACACTTATCTAACTTTTTTCAGTAAACGTTTTAAACTGGATTACATCTCCTGTCATTCGCGTCAGACTGAAGTTACTGTGCCTACAGCTCGTTTGTGGAATGCCACTACACTTCTTTTAAACTTAAAATAAGAGAGTATACTTTCAGTTTACTTTTTATGTACTTATCAGAGATATACTTAACAAAGTATACTTAAGTATATTTGGCTCACACTGACAAGTATACAGAAAAGTCTAAGTATACTTGGCTTATACTTGTACTTAATCTTTTGATCAAGATATACTTAAGAAAATTATAAGTTAGAATACTTGTAGTTAAAAAAAATTATTTAACTGGTAGTTAATATACTTTAAAGTGTACTTTCATAAACTATAAAGTGGACTACAAGTATATATAAGTATACTTGCAGTATAAAAACGATCAGTTTACTAAGAGTATAATTTAAAGTGCACTTTCCTAACCTAAAAAGTGCGCTACCAGTATAAAACTAGTAAACTATCAGTACACCACTTACACTTAAAGTATACTTTTATAAACTAAAAAGTGGGCCTATTTAGTCCCAAGAAGTGTTGAAGTAGTACACTCACAATTATAAAACGAGTACACTATCTGTATACTTATAGTATAATTGCAGTACAAAATAAGACTTAAATGTAAACTAGTTGTGTACTCAAGGTTTACTATTCTTACACTTAAAGTATACTTAAAAGTATACTTTTATAAACTAAAAAAAGTGGGCCAATTTAGTCACACAAAGTATTACAGCAGTATACTTATAAGTATACTACTAGGACATTGATATTAGTATACTTACTACATAAAGTATACTTGGAAACTTGAACTTTACTTAAGTATACTTGAAATAAACTTGAAGTATACTGCTTTTTTGTAAGGGTATGCCACATGGTGTGTACTGCACATGATGCTCACTGTTATTTCTGAACTGCTCACTTTATCAAAACTTTTTCACTTTTACTAATGCTGATATCTTCAAGGTGCTTTGGTCATAAAAACATTATAGGAGACTTTCCACCTCCATCCTTCAGTTTCTCCAGTAACATCCCGATCAATAAGTTACACCCAATTCTAAATGAGTGATCTCTTACCTGGGTGAAAAAGCAATGATTCAACAATTTGCCTACAGCAGTTGACACAAAGGGAGCGGCACAATGACCATTCATCACGCCGCGGAACAGGTTTCTACTATTTGTTTTGTCTGTATGAGGTGTGCTTCCCTCTGAGCTTTAATGGTATTTCTCGAACTGGGATATCTATCATTTAAAAAAAAAGAAGAAAAAGGACACCTGCTTTAACAACGGCAGGATTGGTGTGCAACACAAAATGGATTACCTCATATTTTACTGTACATCTCATAACTCAGCTTTTGAAAATTGTCTCTCCACTTTTTTGTACAGGCTACAGCTTATAGTCTATAGAGAAAAAATGCCCTTCTTACACTCTCTAAAATCAATAAGACTTCAATGTGTCAGCACCAAAGTGCTCTGATGAAACTGCGTAATGTGAAATAGCAGAATGCCAGGCCTTGATTGCTAATCTCCCAGTTGTGAATATGAGTTTAACACTTTGTTTGTCTTGAATAAATCAAGGTCAATAAACACATACATCACAGTTAGGCCTACTATGATTTGTAGCATGGTTACCACTTCGGCTGAAATATCACAACAACTATCATATGGATTGTCATGAAATTTTGCACAGACATCTGTGATCATCAGAGGTTGAATCCTACTTACTTTGGTGATCCTTTGACTTTTCCTCTAGCGCCATCAACTGGTCAAAATCTCAATACTGTGGTTTAGAATAACATATCAATGTCACATTCCCATCATCCTCAGCTTTGCATGCTAACACACTAAACTAAGGTGCTAAACATTATGCCTGCTAAACATCAGCATGTCATTGTGAGCATGTTGCCATGGTAACATTAGCATTTAGCTCAAAGCATAAACTGTTTAGCCTCACAGAACCGCTGCCCTGGCGGTTAAATCTTAGTCTTGTTGATTCTTTTGCCACGTTTTGTAATTTTGCTGTCTTGGCAATTGATGCAGAAATTCCTGCTGTGAATACAGGAAATTAAAAATCCAAAGACAGCTTCATAAATGAGTCATAACAAGCTGAATGCCAGTTTGCAGTACTGTGTGTGTCAGCTTTAAAAGAAGTCTAACAATCATCATTTTTCATATGTGATTTCTCAAGTCATGCTAATTATGCAACATCCTAGATAATCACTGTCTGAACCGCTGATGAATCATTGCACCAAAACACCACAGTGTAGCAAGAAAGGTCTAAAACCACATGACGGAGAAAAACACTGGTCACAAATAAACACCAACATTGACTGAAGACTGTTTTGTGATCAAATTGTAATGATTTCTTTGTTTTTGGTGAGATTCTGAGGCATCTTGCTAATCAGCCCACATATGCTTTTCCTTATAATGAAGTATTCATACATACTGTAAATATATTAGTAGCATTTTCTCTCTATACATTACTGCAGTAATTAACAGCTCAAAAGGAGCTCTCCTTTCCCTTCATCTGAACTTTTATGGCAGATGTCCGCCCTTACAACTAAAAGAAGTTTATTCAAGTGTGCTATTAGTATACTTCTTTTCAACTTAAAATAAGTGAGTGTACTTTCAGTTTACTTTTTATGTACTTATCAGATATATGCTTAACAAAAGTATACATAGATATACTTAGATCATACTGACAAGTATACAGAAAAGTCTAAGTTGGCTCGTACTTAAAAGTACACAGAAAAGTCTAAGTATACTTGGCTCATACTTACAAGTATACAGAACAATCTAAGCATACTTAACTCATACTGACAAGTATACAAAAACGTCTAAGTTGGCTCATACTGACAAGTATACAGAAAAGTCTAAGTATAGTTGG
This sequence comes from Sebastiscus tertius, assembly GCA_916701665.1. Taxonomy (NCBI): domain Eukaryota; kingdom Metazoa; phylum Chordata; class Actinopteri; order Perciformes; family Sebastidae; genus Sebastiscus; species Sebastiscus tertius. Next base: position 33,987 of record CAKAOH010037828.1, on the reverse strand, counting down.
CTTATAGGCCTACTTATACTTAATCTTTTGATCGAGATATACTTAAGAAAAGTATATTTAAGTATTCTTGCATATAGGCCTACAGAAAGTAATACTTGGCTTGTAGTTGTGCTTACTTTTTGTTAGAGTAGCCTATTAAAATGTGTGAGCCTAAAAGGAGAAGTCTCTTCTTCATGTATCATCATTAAAAAGACTTGGGTAACGTCTGGGTAATCCAACATTGTGCATACAAGTTCCTACGTCATAACTATTATCCAAGTGGCAAAGGGGTGTGAGACAAATACTTCCTGAAGGGTCAACCACTGATTTTAAACCGCTCCTTTGCAATAAAAGAAAAAACATTGTGAGTTAAAATTTGTTTTTTTTAAGTAGGACTAATGTTTGGCATTGTGAGGTGTTTTAGTTACTTTGCCTGCCCCCACGTTTGTAATTACTGAAGATGCCACAAGGTGGGACTGTTAGCAAAGGCACTGAGCAAGGATGTGGTTGGACTATTAGTCACACTAAGTGCAACTAATGACATCTTAGTTTCATAATATGAGTGGACATGATGGGATTCATGTGAAAAGTCAAGCCACTTGATTTCTCATTAGCTGGATAGTGCTATCTTAACAAATTGATTTCCTCCTTGGTTCCTCCTACCATCTGCATAGTGATGGGACCGGACAGCTGGAAGAAGACATTTACATAGTGGTCTCGCGACGCTGAGACTTTACAACCATACATCTTAATTCATACTAATTGAGATGGCTGTGGAGTGTGTGCATTTGTGTGTAACTGCGGCGTGAATGTGTGTATTTGAGTGTGCGCGGCGTGCACATGCAGTAGGAGGGATGGTGATGTGATATATAGAGAGAGCCCCTTTTAGAGGGACAGTACAGACATCGATCCATGCAGATATTACATCATTTATCTCTGCACATTGGCTATATGTGCTGTACTTATTGCTTGGCTCCCCTCCCTGTCAGCTGCGACATCGCTTCTCCTCTCCTCCCCATCACTTTGTCTCTCATCCCCTCCCTACCTTCCCTCCAATCTGTAATTTTCATTTTTTCCTCACCTGAAGCCCCCTAATGAAAATCTTCCAGCAGGTCCCATATAAAAAGAAAAGGAACACCAAATTCTTTCTGGGCCAGAAATAATTTTCCACTCCTGTCATGACTGAAGTGGATATGGATTTATGGCAACAGAAATGTGAAATAACTCTAACTGGGGCTGTAAGTGCACTTCGTTGCATATAATTCCTCTTTAGCGGTCCCAGGAGGAAGGTGAGGACTTTTTAATAACTCCTTCCATTCACCTCCATCCTCATTAAGAGGTCTAGTTGAGTGAAAATGGAGAGATCTACTGAGGGGGTGTTGAGAGGATTGATCTCAACAGAGAGAGAGAGAGAGAAGTGAGGGGGCTGTACTTTTTTTCCAAAGGAGTTGTTGGAGGCTCTCTCTCCAGAGCTCTGCTCCAGAGTTTGACACATCAAGAAGCCTTTTTATGGTGTCATTAATGTAACTGTTCCACCGAGGACAAATGATTCTGCGGGTTAAGAGGAGTTAATCACCTGCCAGTCAAATCTCATCAAGCCGCCTCTACGGATGAGGCTCTATACAAATCTCATCATATTTACGGAGCCTTCAATTAAGCAGATACAGGCACAGAGACACATGCAGGGAGGAGAGAGTGACAGGGCGAGCAGAGGGCAAGCTGGGAGGGTGGGAGAGGAAGAAAGACAGAGATAGAGGGAGACAGAGACAGTAAGCAGGGCCGGACGACTCCTGTCTGACACTAAGCAGCAGAAACGTAATGTCTTAAAAGGCCATCGCAGTCAATAAAGTTCCTAATGTGCTTAAAGCAATTACTGTGTCCGGAGAGGAGCAGAGTGCATGCAGGATATTAACCTCAGTAACCCGCTCTATCTGGTCCATAATTAAATTATCCTCACATCCTCATTCTAATACAGACACACATACACACACCACACACACACACAGACACTCATGCCAAGCATACACTGATGCATGTTCACATAAAGTGTGTTGAACTGTATCCTGACCTGACAAGAGGAGGAGAAAAAAGAAGAAGTGAAAGTAAAAGATGTTGATGATGAAGGATATTAGAGCTGGGAACAGTACAAATATTGTTTTGACCTTGACAGTGACATGTTTTGGTGGCTGTTAGAACATACTGTAGGTTTCCTTGCATCCATTTGAGGTCAAATGAGCAACTCTCTGACAGTGCCAATAGTCTCTCCTTTCCATCGGTAACAATTTATTTCAAGGGCTTCTTAGTTTCCTATAATTTCCTATAAAAGAACTGATGTGTAAGTGTTAAGTTACAGAAAGATCCCGGAAAAGGAATTAAAGTAATTTAGTACTAATTCTGGTGAAAATGGAGACAGTGTAAGGGGTCAAGCAATCAATCAATTCAACGTAGATGGGTATAATTACATTTCCTGTAGTGAATAAACAATGAATGTATGTTTAATTAGATTCAAACGGAGCATTTCTTTCAAGAAACACAATTGCAGGACTCTTCCAGGAAAATATTAAGGAAATTAAAGCAGAGTTGTTTCTTCAACTCTTCTTCCTTTCTCGCTCTGTATTATGTATATTCAAATTTAAATAGTTATGTCCAAGTAGTGTAACTAATAAGCTCTTCATTTTGATTTAATGCTGTTTAATAGTTGTCATGCAAAATGTTATTTGCAGAGCCAGAGAGAAATCTTGACACTATATGGACGCTAATTATTGCTTCTGAAAATAACTCACCAGCCTTAAGCATTATGCATGGAGCCCCCGATGGAGCTTTCCTCAGCATCTGGGACGGCTTCTGTTGGACGGGGCAGGAAGCTAATTTAGTGTTTTTGGATGGGGCCTCTTTGGCTTATCTTTTGGCTGTTGTGTTTGTATGGTTAAGTAATATGTTCTGTCTTTGCCTTGGGAATTGTAAGCTGCTGCTTTGGGTCAACATATTACAAATCTCTCTGCTGAATACGAATTGAGAGAGCATGATTGTGCTTATGAATATATGTGAGAGTTTGTGTTTATGTGTGGGTGCCTTTTCTCTATAGGTGTGCATTGTTTACCATGCTGAGGAGGACTCCATTGCTCTGGCGAGACGATACACAAGAATAGGCTGTCTGGAAAAAAGGTGTTAGCCCATCAGCAGACTGTCAACCGCTCTCTATCACACACACACACACACACACACACACACACACACACAGGAATACAATACAGCCATCAACTACTGACTAATACAGAGCTGGAGTTATGAAAGGTATTTTTTTGCCACTGGTCACCGTCAGACTGTTGCATCCACCAGTATGCATGCATACTCAAGAGCGCATTATGCACACGGATGTAAGCCTTGTCACATGAACAACAATTTATCACCCTGTAGTGTTTAAGCTGTCATCATGAACAGAGTGTGAATATTATGAACTGGGTTAGCGCATTGAATTTAATCAAATGAACTGCTGCAAAACCCAGCAGGAGTTACAGCTTAAACCACATTACAGCAAGTAAGCACTTCTGGAAAATTCATACATACAGTATGTCCTTGAGGTATTCAAATATCACGTGTTAATGAATATTTAATGATGAAAATAGTAACCCCTGAGCAGACTTGATTTTCAAACGCGCATCAGTGCACATTTAAGGAAATATCTCAGCGTGTTAACTGGGAGAAAATGATGATGTTAATCAGTATATGTGAAGCTGTATCTATGCTTCACTCCGCTGAGCGCGGTGAAGTGACAGCCTCCTCACGGCACTCAAGAGAATTAAGTAGAAAGTTGTTGCATTAACAGCTCGCTGGTGCAATTTACACAATAATTGCAATCATCTCTGGGAGGATGTGATCTTTGTCACTATCACGTCACCTCTCAATAAATAGAAAGACGTGACTGTCACAGAGGCCTCTAATGATTGGAGTTAATGACACCTTGCAGGTTGATTTATCTCCACCTTATAAGGCCATCATCTTTGATGTATTGTATATATATATGCTGTGAATGTGCATATGCAACATTGTATGGTCTAAATGAAAGACACATACATGATTCAAGCATGCAGCTCATAATATGTGCCTATTTATAAGGATAATTAAGTTACAGCGCAAACAGGGAAGTCTTTGTAGAACAAGCACAAAGAGCAGGAATTGAATAAAAGTATTCTTTTTTTTGTTTGCTTTGAAAAGAGTTTGCTAGTATTTCAGCTGAGTGATAAAGCCACTGGACAGCTCAATACTGCATGTCTGTACTGCTAATATTCATTTTATTTGCTCTCACTGTGTGTTCTCTCTATTTCTGTGGACATGGATCATAGAAGGCCAGGGAGAGCAAACAAAAAAAAAATTTAATATGAAGCGAAAATGCATGACCATAGCCTTGGGGAGCAGAAGGACAACACGGTAGGGACCATTTGTATGTATGTGTGTGTGTGTGTGTGTGTGTGTGTGTGTGTGTGTGTACATGTGTGAGAGACAAAGAAAGGGACCATTTCTCTCAGTGCCAAAATGAGGTTGGGGAATTGGATAGAACACTTTCGTTCCCCCCAATGAAAAGTGCCTCTCTCATATTCGCAGGAGGACATATGTGGGTGCGGAGCAAAGCCATCGGATGACGACAGGGGGAGAGGAATGCTCGCGAGCCTGAAGAGATGACAAGGAAAAGAAAAAAACGACTTAAGGGGGAATCAGTCGGGGAGATTGCTTGAGAAACCTCTGGTCTGGCACCACTGTAAACTTTAATGAAGAAACTTCCTGAGTCTCTCCTATGGGGGACTAAGTGCCAGTGTTACAACCAGCGAAACAAAACATGGGGGTTCTGTCAAACGCTGATGGACCAACGCGTTCTCATTCCCAATGGTGCTTATGTTCAGGCAATAAAACCACTACAGTTAGGTTTAGGAAAAAACATGGTCGGGCTTAAAACTACATTTGTACAGTGAAAATGACACTGAATGTTGAGAACATGGGACACGAACAAACAGCTGATTGTAACATGATGCACAGGACACAAACAGCGGTCTCCTGGATGAAGGCCTTGTGTTTGTTGGACCCATCCACCACTCCTGCTGCCCACCCATGTGCGTGTCTTTTCGCTCTTAAATCGATGTCACCGCACTTTCCCTGAGCATTTAATATTGACGCGGATGGGTTTACATTGTAGTTGAAGCTTCATAGGCAGAACATTTTTGGCATCGTCGAGCAAAAATTCCATAATAACCTTTCAGCATATTGTAATTCAAGTGCTCTGAGAGATAACTAGACTTCTACACCTCCTCATGTCTCTGTTCTCAGGCTTTAAAAAATCTAGCCCTTGTCGGGAGACTTTGGCCAATCACAGGTCATTTCAGAGAGAGCGTTCCTATTGGCTGTGCTCCAGCTTGTGGGCAGTGCTTGGTATTTCCTCACAAACTTTCTCAATTTACAGCTAAACAGTACACTACAAGATGTTTCTGAAAACATTTTATGTGAGAAATAGGCATTACAGAAACAGAATATTGATTCATATTTGATCAGCGCTGCCTAGTTTGACTGTTTGATCGGAGTTCACGAGTGATTGACAGCTGCTCAGAGACGGCAGGCTCCAGTTTGGATCTGATTGGTTGTTTTCCTCCGGTCTGTGAAATCTTGCAGATGCCATTAGAGGCACTGGAGAACACATAGGCACATGATTTTTTTCAGATTACCTGTCTCATGCACTACTGTCAGGATATAGTGAGCGTTTTATAAAAATAACTTTTTTTAAATCACATTTGCTCCATTTCTACCCACTGCTGCTTTAATGGAAAGCCCGGTGCGTCGCATACCACGCAAAAGGGCAACCTTTAGCGTCAATATCTAATGCCGACGGCCGTGACAAACCGTCAGTATTTGACGCCCTGGGAATGAGAACGGGCTGGATGGGCTGCACGGCACGTTCTAACACAATATACAGTGTCCACCTCACCTCACTCCATCACTGTGAATGTGCTGATACACTTAGGCTCGCACATGGGCCGGAGCACCCACATGCGCCTTCACGCATGCACACACACAATAAGAGACACACACACACAGGCAAGACAAGGTGGTAGACAGTCGGTGTGGAGATAGATGGGGGAGGTAAATAGGGGTGTCATGGCGGTGTGATGGAACGAGGCAGGGGAGAATTCATCCTGTGTTTCCTCTAGCCTCTGTCCCCCTGCTGACAGCCTCCTGAAATAGGGCCCACTGTGTCTGTATATATATATATATACCTGTATATGTGTGTGTGTGTGTGTGAGTGTGCATTTCTCTTTTGTATGTGCTTCCTCCTTTTCTCTCTGTGTGTGCTTTTTAACTTCTGTGTGTCTGTGTGTTTCTCCCTCTGTGTGTTGTGTATCTCTTCAGCTCTGCGAGCGGGATGAAAGCGGCGAATGTGGAGAAAGATAGAGATAACACCAGGGAATGCACGGAAGAGAGCCAGAGGGAGCCCTCTGGGGAAAATGAAACATCCTTCCTGTTTCGTTTTTTTTTTTAATGTTCAAGTCTGGTTTGAACTGGAATCCCACTGGGCCAATGGTCAGTAAAGTGTTATTAGATCCCACTGAGCATCTGTCTGTGTTCCGTACAGGTTGGCAATACCTCGGGGTAATCATTTAAATACTGTTGCTGCTAAAGGTACTAGACACATGGCTGTAAATGTGTTAGGTATTTAGCGCGTGTTTTCCTGTCTCTGGCACCAGTGGGACAGGTTTGGGTCATTCACATGGTGCCTTAGTGAAGAAAAGAAAAAAGAAAAGAAAACATGCTTTCGTATTGGGAGAATGTTGCCCCAGTGGCGACACCACATAAATACAAATCCACCTTCTGCTACTTTTTTTTAACATGAAATGAACAATGAAAATATTGATTTAATTATGTTCCGTTTTTACCAACACTCATTAAAAATAAAATTTCACAAAAAAAAAAGACAAAAAGTCGACAAAAAGTCACTTTTTTTCTTCTCCCGCTTTCCCGGACCAAGACTAACTGTTGTGTTCAATTATTTCTGTTTGGCAGACACGACTCTGCCCTTGAGACATACCAAAAAAAGGCCATCAATATGGCAGAAAAATACTTTAAAGGAGCAGTTAAAAGCTGCAAAAAAAAGCGCAAGAAGCTGTAGCGAAAATTGGCTTTAGGCAGTGCTTTGGGAATGAATGAGAGATCATTTTGTTCCGCATATTTTAATACATATAAATATAGAATTTGGGTGCTTTGTCAACAGGTAGGTACAAATTAATATGGTAATTATGTGTGTCTGGCATTACTGAGCAATGCTGCCTTGCAAGGTTTGCACAGGCAACCTTTTGTTTAGTTGCTGGCCTCTCCAACCCGACTCAACCTGCTGGTTTTTAAGAGGCATGTTTGTGATTTTGCTGCCATGTAGCTCATGAAATAAAATGTGCTTTCCACTCTGTTGGTGGAGCTCTGTGTGCTTGTTTGCCCCTGTCATTTAGAAAACAAAGCATTTTAAAGCTAACCCTCAGTGAAATAGTGTTGAGCAAGGCAGTGCTGTTCTCCTCACGCGTTTAGTTCCACAGTACCTCTTCCTCTTTTCACTTTCAACTCTCTGTTTCTTACACTCTGTCTTTCTCTCTCTGGCTCTGTCTGTCCGCCTTTGTCTCCTACAGTCTCTCCCTCTTTCTCTCCCAAGGGATAAAGACCCTCCCAGTCTTCAGCTCACTGAAGCCTGTGTGGAGTAATTAGAATTAAAGTATTAGAGTTAAAAAGGAGGATTTGAGTCTGATTATGATGAAGGAAAAACTATAATCCAAATACTCCCTCATGGGTTTTCCACAATTTCAGTGCAATCCACTCTTTCAAACACACAATACCCTAAACAGACCAAACACTATTTGCTGTTTGAAGCTGTGAACATGTGTGTGTGTGTGTGTGTGTGTGTGTGTGTGTGTGTGTTTGCTTTTGGCGTATGTGAACATGTATGGTGTGTCTGTATTGTGTTGTGTGAGTGAAAGAAGTGAATGGGCCTCATCTATCTGCCTTACTCTTTGCGGTGAAGCTGACTTTTTCCTCTCGATTAAAAATGAATGTCCTCCCTTCTGCTCTCTGTCACGTTTCCTCACTTCTGGCGTTCTCCCTGCTCCTGCTCCCTCCATTTTTTCACTGTTATCCCCTCCATATCCTCTCTATTTTCTTCAAGCCATCTCTATATATCACCCCCCCCCTACACACACACACACACACAACCACACATATGCCCTGACACTTTCTTCCCTCCTCGCTCCTCCTGGCTCTCTCCTCCCATCTCATTCTCTACGACCCCCTCTCTTTCTGAACATATTTCATCAAAGGCCTCCTCACAGGTAACAGTCACCCTGATCTCATTAACTGCTGCTAAGCGCAGAAGACTTGAAAGAACACACTGTCTCAAACACGCACACACACACACTGCTTGTATAACCCTAACGGTAGCACAGGACAAGTGAATCAAAGACAGGAACCTTCCAGAAGGCTCATGTATAATTCTGAAACTGAGGATGGTTATAACGATCTAATGATTTCGGGCTACTGCACCGAGATAGGCTTTTATATTGGCTCCGTGTGCATGTGTGTGTTACACCCCCTCTCATTCAGTCTCTGTCCTGTTAGTAGCTGTATTAACCTGGGGTCTCTCTGCTCTCCTGATCGCGGTAACCCCATTAACTCCCATTAAGTCTCATTACTACCCTCGTGAGAATCGTTACCGCTTGCTTTATCTCATTTCCTAAACACCACAGTATGCATTCTGTGGATGTCTGCCGCTCGGTGCAACACAATTTTTGTCAGTATAATTGCGAGTCATTATGTGTTCCGTCGGGGGCGGGACCAGGTGTGAATAGAGGTTTGCCAGTCAACGATTGACAGTAATTGAGCAATCCACTGACTCCGAAAGACGTAAAGGCAGCCCACACTGCCAAGGAAACTGTTTTTTTTTTTTTAGGCCTGAAGGGCTGTGTAGAAAACCTACCAAAGACGGGGCAGTGGACTGACAGAATGACACAGAGTCAACTATAATTATACATGACTGTCAGAGTGAAATATTCAGCAATGTGTGGTCATGGGGATGAATTATATATTCACTACCGTGAGGACTTCTGTTTCAGAGTGGGATTTGATGTTGTAGGGGCCAAGAGGGAGTGGGATCTGGAGAAAAATGGAGAGGGAAAACACAGAAAGGAGTGAATGAAGTGATTAAAGATGAGAAGGGAGGCCAGATTAGGTTAGACATGCAGGAAGTGGAGTTTTACTTCTACAGCTCACTGAAGTCTCCCCAGGTGCATGAAGATGTGCAGGCACTGCTGACTTACAGCCAGAGGACTGGGAATTTTCTATCTCAATCTTTAAATTTTAGGTTTTCAGTAATGCATGCAATCATTTTAGTTCATATTTTCTTTCTGGTAATTTGTGGTCACATAAAGATGACTCACTGAAACGTGATGATTTGTGCACATCCTCTGTGCAAATATGCTGAGCAGAGCATGCTGCTTCCAGTTTATTCAGTTTCACTTCTTGTTTTAGTGTGTTTAGCAAGAGATGTTTTTTGTGAAATATGGAAAATAATTACAGTTCTCATGCAATTTCCGAATGGGTGTGTTGTAATTGTTTTCAGCAGGTATGGTGTAATACAAATTGTAAATCCTAAATGGCATAAATGGAGCAAAGCCTGCAAAAGCTAATTCAGGCAGACAATTCAAGGTGCGCTGCCACGCTCACATGTGCCACACTCCACTAGCTGCGATATCCAACAGAGCCTTTGTAATAAGTCAGTGTATTTAAGCTGTCAAGAGTCTTGCTTACACTCCTGGTGCTGCGACTTTATGGCTCAGCTTGCACCTAGTACTGCCACAGTTACTGCTGCTGCACTCCTGCATTTCATCAACAATTAGTGCCTGACCCACACACAGCAGGTTACACAGGTGTCTAATAACAGTCATAAGGTTACTGACATCATGCTGTAGCTGGCTTTGTGTGGCTTTTGGATTTGAAAGCCACATTATTTAAACTGCTTTAACGCCTTTGAAAAATGACTTAAAATCCCAGTAAATCACCATAACATTAAATATTAACAATCAAAGTAGGAAAAAAAATCTTTTCAGTTATTATTTATTGAAAGTTAAACACTCTGACAGTGACTTAAAAAAAACCAACAACTGACATCAGTTTCTGTTGATAAACGTTGCTAAATCCTGATTGGTGCAGAGAAGTAGGTGACATAACCTTTTCCAAACGGAGCCCCGCCCATTTCAAACCAGTTGAGAAAAAAAACAAACAGAAGTCCATCATGGGAAATAACCGGATCCCATCGCTCATACTGAGAAGCTGATTGCAAAAATACATTTTTTAGGGCCTTTCAAATCTTTGCAGAGAGTGATGAGAGCTCAAAATATCAACTCTGCAGATACTCTGTGCATACAGTACAGTAGTGTACATATAATAAATGAGTTTATGTGAGAAGACTGACATTCAGCAAGAAGAGCCAAAAACTCTCCCTTGAAAACTTACCATAAAAACAAACATAAAAGTACTATGTCACATATATATTTAATTTTGAGTAGTGAAATTATTTTTTTTAAATTTATTTCCAGTTTTTGTTTAAAGGCCCTTCACACCCACATACATTTCTCTGGCCTATAGCTGAAGTTGGGTAGTGCTATAGAGCTGAAAAGGGGAAGGGGCCATTTATGCAAGTCTTCAGTGTTACTTAAAGGACCAGTGTGTAACATTTCGGGGGATCTATTGGCAGAAATGGAATATAATATTAATAAGTATGTTTTCTTTAGTGTATAATCACCTGATAATAAGAGTCTTGTTTTTATTAGCTGAGATTGAGCCGTTTATATCTACATTGGGAGCGGATCCTCTTCATGGAGCTGACCGCCATGTTGCGGCACCATGTTTCTACAGCAGCCCAGAACGGACAAACCAAACTCTGTTAAAGTTTCCTGCTAGGGCCGGAGTCAATAACGTTACTTGTTCTCGTCAACGCCACTCTCTCTCTCTTGCTTCATCACTCACTTCCCAGGAACACACACTCTAGGCACTATTTTTGCTCTAAATGTTTACGCCACCAGTTCTCCAACACACTTGGTACACGGGAGAGGTTTCAGTTGGTTGCAATCTCCTCACCTCACCGCCCGATACCGCCAGATCCTACACACTGGACCTTTAAGAAACTCTGCTGAATAATGTAACAATCAAATAGGTCGAGATAATGCAATACCTGGAGAGATTTTGGCCGATCCAAGTTGTAAAAATACTCCCATAATATTGTCTATGACAAACATAATGTGTTTTTTACTTCTGGGCGCCCAAAATAGCTCCTTCCGCTTTGCAACTCTATGCCGGGAATTATCACCATAGTGTGCGGGGCATGTTGTCCTGCCCTAACAGTTGCAACAGAACTAACAGGAGAGCGAAGGAAACGTCAGTCAAGCCTAGTCTGTACACACCCACACAGTCCTGAGAGGAGGTCTAATCAAGCATCATATCTGACAACACCTGGGTGGGTGGATTATGAGTGTGAACGTGCTCTAGGTTCTACTTTTAAACACCTACTCATTCGTTTTTGGGGACAGAATTGACAGTGTCAACTATACACACAATATCCAGAGTCTCAATTCTTCAGGGTTCCTCTAATATTGCATATATCAGTGTTTCCACAGAACTCCTGCTCGCTCATTCAGACAGGTTTTATAACACTGTGATTAGAGCCCCCTATAAAGCCGAGACCATGTTCTGATGCTGCTCTGAATTGTAAGAGACAGAAAGAGAGAGAGGAAGAGGTGTGTGCGTGCGTCTGAGGAAGAGAGAAAGGGAGGCTATGCATATGTGTGTGTGTGTGTGTGCGTGTGTGTGTGTGTGTGTGTGTGTGTGTGTGTGTGGAGTGAAGTGTGTTACAAGGAAAGATTGAATCTGACCCATTAACTTTACAGGCCACTCATTGAGCACTGGTGCAGCAGGGGTCAGTAGGGAGATTTCACTGTAAATCTCTGCAACGATCACAATGATAGACCAGAGAGAGAGAAAGAGAGAGAGAGAGAGTGAGAGAGAGAGAGAGAGAGAAAAAAAGCACAGCTTGCAACACTGTTCCTGACTGTCCAAAGCCAAGATAAGTTTCACTAAGGATGTCATCTGCTGCCAACCAGCCAGCTGGACTTTATATTCTTCTGTTACTCATTTAAACGCTCTACACAAAAAAAGGGCTTTGCCAGCTTGGCCATTTTCTGAGCAAATTATGAGTATTATGTGGGTTTGTTTTTTGGCCGGGCCCGCTCGTTTTTCTGCCTTAAGAAAAGCTGTTTTTAGATGTGGCCTTTTCTGGCTGTGTCAGGTCACAGCCCGCAAACCCAAAACATAACCTCAAAAGGATCGCTCATAGGGGGCTCATGTGAGGACACTCAGTGCCTCAAGGAAAACACAAACAGCAGATGTGTCGTGTGGAGGAGGTGAAGTGAGAAGAGGGAAAAGTCAATGTACCAAATATCCTGCCTCAGACCAGGATGTTTCTCGCTCTCCTTTTTTTTGCCCCGCGGCACAGCAGCTCCTTGGCTTGGTCACACCTCAGATCCAGCTACCTCTATACCCACCAAACCCCTGCAGTAATGTGCAACCATTCTGTAGCAGGACCTCTAACACTCTTTATGCCACCTCCCTCTTTCTTTTTGACATCAAATCACACTCTGCAACAAATCTTTCCACTGTAGATTATTAATAATTCATCCCCCCTGACCATGCTCTCCACTGAATAATTGCTATAGTTATTCATGTTAATCCATTACCTGGGGAGCATCTGCTCTGATAACCCCAAACCTACTTTTCTTCTTCCTGCCCCATTCCTCATGATGGACCTGGACCTCCGTCCTCCAGGAGATTTAGCCTCTCTATCTATTTAATTCAGTCCAAAGTGGCTTATTGGCATGGGAAACATACGTTTACCGAGCAACTGTGACCTAAAAACAACAATCTGGTCCTCTCTCTCTAGGTCCTATGGAGGAGAGGAGGTCGTGTTGCTCTGGATCTATCTATCTGGCGTGGAGAGGAGGTTGTGTTGCTCTGGCTCTATCTATCTAGCGTGGAGAGGAGGTCGTGTTACTCTGGCTCTATCTATCTGGCGTGGAGAGGAGGTTGTGTTGCTCTGGCTCTCTCTATTTGGCGTGGAGAGGAGGTCATGTTGCTCTGGCTCTATCTATTTGGCATGGAGAGGAGGTCATGTTGCTCTGGCTCTATCTATTTGGCGTGGAGAGGAGGTCGTGTTACTCTGGCTCTATCTATTTGGCGTGGAGAGGAGGTTGTGTTGCTCTGGCTCTCTCTATTTGGCGTGGAGAGGAGGTTGTGTTGCTCTGGCTCTATCTATTTGGTGTGGAGAGGAGGTTGTGTTGCTCTGGCAACGCCTGTAAGCTGCTTGACATCCTCCTGGATCCACCTTCTCACACATGTTCACATTATATGTATTAATTTTTGTCATATGCATTGTCATGTTGTATTTTAATTATGCTGCTACTCTGTACACAGACCATCTATTGCACGTCTGTCCATCCTGGAAGGGGGATACCTCCTCTGTTGCTCTTCCTGTTTGTTCCATTTTTTCTTTTTTCCCTGTTAAAAGGGTTTTTTTGTGGGGGAGTTCCTTAACGGATGAGAGGGTCGCACTGTAAAGGACAGAGGGTGTCGTATCCTGTACAGATTGTAAAGCCCCCTGAGGCAAATTTGTTATTTATAAAATTTACTTGACTTGACTTGTCTCTTCAGCTCTCTAAGGTTTAAACACCGCCATGGCCCCAATTATTCATTTTCTTAGAGCTTCTATACTTTACCAAACACAACACACTGCATTGAAAAATCAATCATTTTGATTATATAGTACAGCGATCTAGAAAGCAGGATGTTACTGTATCAGTGAGCCTCATTTCATGCACCAGAATTCATTAGCATAGACTTGTGGCTCTAATGCACACTGCGTTTTGCTTAGACAATCAGATATTGCGCAGTGCAAAGCCAATCACGGTAATGGCTGTAGCCTGGGAGTACTGGACGCTCCAATCATCATCCTCGTCTTGAGAGTGGCCTTTTTCCAGACTTGACATTTGATATGTGATTGCTGCTTCCATTCAGTCTTGTTTTGATCATCAGAAAACCGCCCACGCTGTTCGAGGCTGGATTGTTTGCTTATGAGTACTTGACTGCAGCTCTTGTGCTCACTGAGGTCGAGCTCTGTTCTTCTGTGCCTGGGCTGTTACTGGTTGATCTCTGAGCTAGAGGGCAAGTAACTCTGGGTCAGTTATTACTGACCACTCGATGTGGGGAAAAAAATAACTCCACACCACAGCGCATAATAACACTGACCTGCCAGATTTACATTTAACACTTTCTCTATCAGACATTTTTTCTGTTTGCTTTTGTTTTTGATGCAAATACTCATGGGTTTTCTTTGTTTATCAAGCCTGACCGCCCTCATCTCATGAGCATCACTTTACTTAAGGCTTTATGATCTTGTGGGAGGAAGAGTAAGCACGTAATTGTTTACCAAACAGCAGATTAATTGCTGTTAAGGTCTCAGGCTAATTACTGCCCGAGAAACCAGATCAGCGACAAATTTCATTCCATTATCTTGTGTGTGTGTGTGTGTATGTGTGTGTGTGTGTGTGTGTGTGTGTGTGTGTGTGTGTGTGTGTGTGTGTGTGTGTGTGTGTGTGCTAGTAAAATACCATTATATTTGTGTCACATGAAGACTCACACAAACACACATTTTGGGAAGCAGCAGAGCAGAGGGAGTAATTACAGTGTAGGACAGGTCACTCGGCCCGCGGTTCACCTCAACCCTGAACACTGGAGCTATTCTGGACCTCTGGGAAAATAAGAAGGGCTGCACTCAGAGGCCAACTACAGTTATCGGGCTAAGAACATTAATTACTCATAGGGCCAGCACAAGATTAGACTGTAATTGGGGGTTTTGCCTGCTCGCATGAATCAGCGAGCGCCTCTACTGACCACCATATCAGTGACTGATTATAAGGATTGTGTTCTTTCACTCCAAGTGCACGGCAAATAACCTCCTGCTAATAAAAAATGTGTGTTATTTGTTTTGCACACATGGCAAAGTAATTACGCACCTGGTAGGGCATGTGAATTTTATGGTCATATAATGGAGATTATGCAGGGGAAGAGAGGAAGGGGGTTGGGAGCATTCCTGCATATTGTGTTTGCATACCGTGACCTCGACTCGGTCCAGATAGTGTGTTTTTGTAGAAATTCCAGTGTTACTGCTTCCCAGTTGTGATGGGTAAACTGTCAGCTAATCCCTTTTTTGTCTGAACTGCACTTAATCTGGGACACTGGTTTCAGATTTGTTTTCATCCCTTTGGTTTTATTCAGTGTACATGCCTAAACCTGTTATAATGGTCTTTGAGCAGCTGACATTAGATAAGCAATTTAAAAATCTGTCAGAAAGAGCCTATTATGGTTTTTAGATGTGCTTTCCTTTATGTGCTCGAACTAACTGGGACTTTCACTTATTGCTTTCCTCTGTATGTGTTGCATAATGTGTGTAGTCATAGCAGTGATTTGGTAAAGCCAGAAAAACCTCAGTATTTGGGCAGATTGTAATGAATTAACTTGGGGCTTTCCAGTGTTGCGTATTCTGTCACAGACGATTCGTTGATTTCTCAGAATGCTTGAAACTTTGCCACAGTATTTCCCAGCCTAGCCCAATACACACAGACACAGTTTGTACAGAGAAACCTTTTCCTGACACACGTGCCAGCAGAGGCACACACCGCTCCCACCTTTTGCCATGGAGTTTCCCAGTGTAGACATTCTTCATGGGAGGGGATGGGCCAATACAAAAATTGAGTCAAGCCTGAAATATCTGTCAGTAATGAGTTAGAAGAGCAGACACATGGGCTTGAGGGCTAGATAGTTGATTTGCTGACCCTTTTTTTTTCCCCAGAAGCACCCAGAAGAGCTGTTACTTTGAAGACTATTATTTCGTTACATCTGCCTTGAATCTGGACACATTACACGTTTTGACAGAAAAGCTGTTGGAGTGTTTTGTTCTGTCAAAACCACAGGAGATATCATCACTGTTTGTGTCAGACTGGGGCCATGTCGGCTGACAGACTGAGCAGTGTGTCAGAGGAGGTGAAGCCAGAGAGCGTGCCGCTGCGTCCCTTGGGCACGGCAGCTGCCCCTGAGCAGGAGTTGCTGTGTATCTTTGGGACGGGGGACTTTGGGCGCTCTCTGGGCCAGCGTCTGCTCCAGTCTGGCTACAGGGTGGTGTACGGCAGCCGCAGACCTCACAGCTGTGGCCCCTTGCCTCAGGGAACTCAGGTACAACACACTCCATGACGTCTTCTCAACTTTTTTTCCTGAACTTTTTTTTGATGATTGTTGTAATCGACAGTTGATACCTCACTGATACTTCACTTCAACACGTGTTGCATGATGGTCCGGAACCAACTCAAACAACAGTGT
Organism: Sebastiscus tertius; assembly: GCA_916701665.1. Taxonomy (NCBI): domain Eukaryota; kingdom Metazoa; phylum Chordata; class Actinopteri; order Perciformes; family Sebastidae; genus Sebastiscus; species Sebastiscus tertius. The sequence goes on along the minus strand of CAKAOH010037828.1, from coordinate 17,511 downwards.
CGATAAAAGTGCATAGATAGAGCTGGGGAAAAAAAATAACTTTTGTTATCAGGCTTTGAGCAAAACAAGGTCACTGACAGTGTGTGTGTTCACGTGTTTCTGCACATGTTTGCTTTCATCTGTCATGCAATATGTGCTGAACTATTGAACACGCTGAGCCTGTTATAAGTAAACGTGTTGTCACATGTAGCTTAATGGCCATAGATGACATTGTTGTTTGTGTTTGTTGTGTGTGCAGGCGATGAGCCACGAGGCAGCAGCCCAGTCAGCCAATCTGGTCTTTATGTGTATTCACAGAGAACACTATGACTTCCTGGAGACACTTGCACCTCAACTCAAGGGGAAGGTATGCTGTGTTGCACAGTCAGATTCATTTGTTTAACATAGCAGTTGATTCATTTCTAACTTTTCATCCACTCTGCTGATTTCATTGATCGCAAGGTGGTAATGGACGTCAGCAACAACCTCAAGAAGAATCTATACCCAGAGGCCAATGCTGAGTATCTGCAGAGGTAAGAGGAAATCAGGCAATAATGCAGTTACCTAAAATATTGTGAGATCTCGTGGATCATGTGGTTTGAATTACCAACAACTGATGGAACATGAACAGTTTGTTGTTTGTTGTCCAGGCTGATCCCCGGAGCTCATGTGGTGAAGGCTTTTAACACCTTGTCTGCCTGGGCCCTGCAGAATGGACCATCAGACGCCAATAGACAGGTACTGAATGGGATTGTGTTGTTTCCAACAGATTTGTTAAAAAAAAATCGTTTGGATGTGTCCCTTTAAAAAGTGCCAAATTCGGTTTTCTTCTTCTGCTATTTAGGAATGCATGTCTCATTTTGGAATTAAACTATTCAGCAAAGCTTGTCAAATTCTTCTCTCACTGCCGAACTACAAGCATTTTACAATCCTCTGATGTGTTCACCCAGTGGGGTGTTGACCAACAAGTTAAAAATAATAGTCTCTTCCAGAAAGGAAAGCATTTCAGTCCAAACTATATTATTAACTCATTTTGAAGTTTTGATCAAACCAAATCCAAGTAAAAGATGCCAAATCTGAGGAGTAGGCCGAGGTGTCTTTGCTGTGAATGCCATCTCTGATGTATCCTTGAATCAATTAAACTCCACAGTCTCTCTTAGATCTGAGCTCTCCATCACATGCTTTGTGCTCTTGCTCTGTAGCCTACTGCAAAGCTGCAGCATATGTGGGTTTTTCTGTTTCATTTTGATCTTTGGTTGTGCAATCCCAAAGGATGGTAAAAAACCACACAGAGAGCGTGTGTGAGTGTTGTGGGGGGTGTATATTTATGTATGTGTGTGTTGGAGAAAAATCAGCAACATCACATAGGTGTTGACTGAGCATTGCTGTTACGTTTTACTGGCTTTCTTCAACTAAATTTAGTATTTCATACAGAAAGCCTCTCCAGGTACTTTCATGTTCAATCCTCCGGGGTCAAAACCATCCTTTCATCACTGCATGCACAAATGCATAAACATAAATGCAGAAATATGAAATAATGAAGACATATACTCCCTTATTTGGGGCATTTTGAGTGCTTCAGTAACTGGGTGTTTTCATGCTCCAGGTGTATCTGTGTGGAAACGGTGCAGAGGCAAAGCAGGCTGTAGCAGAGGTTGCCACCAAACTGGGCTTCACTGCTCTGGATAAAGGGTCTCTGTCAGCAGCCAGAGAGCTGGAGGACTTCCCCCTGCAGCTCTTCCCAGAGTGGAGGCTGCCGCTACGCGTGGCCATCGGCCTCACCGCCTTCTTCTTCTTCTATGTGGTCATCAGAGATGTCGTCTTTTCATATGTTGTCCATGATAAAGACATCTCCTTCAGAATCATGGTGTCCCTGGCCAACAAGGTAAATTAGCATTTGTTCCTCTTTGAAAGTAACAGCCTTGAATCTAGGGCATGTTGTCCTCACAGTAACCACTTGTGTGTTTATCCCCCATCTTTCAGGTGTTTCCCATTGTGTCTCTCATCATGTTGTCTCTGTGTTACCTGCCTGGTGTCATAGCTGCCTTCCTTCAGCTCTACAGAGGGACCAAGTACAGGTCAGACATCAATTTAGTGCCTGCAGAGAATATATTCCAATGTATTTTAAATATGGTGTCCTACAAGTCAAAGTATGTTTGTTTCAGGCGTTTTGCTCACTGGTTGGATCGCTGGATGCTGTGCAGGAAACAGCTGGGACTGTTAGCACTTGGCTTTGCTTTTCTACACGTGCTCTACACTCTCATCATCCCCATAAGGTATGTAACAGGAGCACACATCCTCATGCTCATTCATTCAATATATCTGAAATGTCCAATCACATTTTTGTTGTTAATATGAACCAACAGTGACAGCTTAGAACTTGGAAGTAATTAAGACTGTCATTTTAACTACAGTCAGTTGCCACTTTATCAGGAGCACATAGCTACAGTAAAACTAATTAACAGCCCTGCAACAAATCCTACCCTTATGAAGGTGTTAATCTTTACATAAATATAAATTACTTAATGTAAATTTTAGATGCTGTGGTTTGCGCTGATAGGTACTTCTAATAGTTAGTATACCCATATTGATATACATTGGGTAACATGGCTGTTTATAGGCTGTATTAGACTGCATTACTTTGAGCTAGGTGTACCCATCCTGGCAACCGAGTGTGTACTGTCAACAAGAATTATATTGCATAATAACACCACAGATATTATCGGCATATGTAAATAGAAAAATCTGAGAATTAGCCTTCAGTTTCTTAGAAATACCCAATAAACTTGAAAAGCTGGAAAAGAAATGTGGGCTAACGAGCAGAACTGTAGAAAGAGCTATAAAAAAGAAAGAAAGAAAGAAAGAAAAATGGACAGAAGTAGTCAGAAAAAAGGAAATCACAGAGGAAAGAGTTGTCAAGGTCTTTGTAGTAACTAGGTGGTTGCTAAGGAGAGGAAGGATTTTGATTGGCTGTTGCTAAGATTGAGCATGAATGTTCAGGATTTTTTCTCTAAATAGTTTTGTCATTTTCTTCCCCAGATATTATGTAAGATTCAAAATAGCTGCAGGTACCATCTCACAGGTAAGACATAAAAAAGTACTTATTCATATACAATCATAAATTCAGATGCTTTTGCATAATTCTGTACTGTTTCATTTCAAAAACTGTTTATAACCGTCTCTCTGTCCGTCAATTTAAGATCAGGGAGAACCGAACATCAGTGTTTGACTCTACCTCTGCCTGGCGTACTGACTCTTACTACTCTATGGGAATTCTGGGATTTGGCCTGTTCCTCCTGTTGGGAATAACTTCTCTCCCCTCTGTCAGCAACGCTCTCAGCTGGAGGGAGTTCAGCTTCATACAGGTGAATACTGGCATGTTTGTCTGAGTCATATGATATGTGGGTATTTGGATGTGTTGAAGATCTCTTCTTTGGCTGTGCAACCCATCCTTGCATCCTGTTTACATAGTGAAGCACTAGTGGAATTTTTTTATTACAGTTTCCAGTGGTGCTGGCCTCACGGTCTCACAAGCAATCTGTCCAACAGCTTTTCCCCTATAAGCACATTTTGGTGTGTTTTTACAAAAATGATTAAATAACAGATTGAAACCCTTTCCTTGAAACCTAAAACGACAAAGATTTGTTTGTATTCTTGTCATATCTTCTGAAACTTGATCAGCCCACAAATTAAGAAGGTGCATGTGTGTATACTCTACAATTAGCTTTGCACTTAAATGTTACACTCTTAGCCCACAAAAAAAGGAGACTGGATGGCAGACGAGCACATTGTCGGTCACTTCAGAGCCATTTCTATGATATTTCATGAGCCAGCTACTGATAAAATGAATACAAACAAGCTCATTGGGAAATATAATTTGGTACAGCTGATTATCTCACCTCTACACTGTGGCCTTGAAAAGCTGCACATGACAACCAGATTGATGATTCAGTTAACACAGAGACAAGCACACAATATTAAATAGGCTCAGTTGGTATCCACTCACAATGTGCCCGCTGGAGGTATTTTAAGTGTGTTATGAAATGTTCTGTGTACTGCCACAACAGTATTGCACCTGTTTACGCTCTAGGCAGCTGAGGTTAGAGTTAGTGTGGAAATTTAAGAGAAGCTGCTGGACCTTTAAAGTGTGTGAATACTGGCAGAAAAACTATTGCAACGATTTTCACATCATGTCCATTAGCCAGGATTCAAGACATGACTGATGAGAACGATTCTGTGCTTCGGCCCAGATGGGAAACAGTTACGTGGGCCAGATAGCCGTTTCCAACTTCCCGTTGGAAGTAATCTGTTGAAAGTGTGTTGGTGATATTTCCATCCTTTCCCTTGCTAAACCTTCCGCTGAGATTGTTTTTACTCGGGCAAACACAAATGTTTACCTTTTTTTTTTTTCACTTTGGCCAATCGAAAATGAAATCGGCCTCACTACAGGGAACAAACTCATTCATAAATGTAACTGGGTCATGTCAAGCTCATTTTCTCATTCCCGCCCCCCTCCCCTTTTACCCCAGCCCAAATTAGAGCAGTGCTTTAAATGTTAAGTTATTCATCAAATGTAATTTGGGGGGCATACATTATCCTTCGCCACAGTCTTTAGGTCTAGTTCGTGTGAATGGAGTGGATGTACGTGCCTGTAAATTTGCAAGTGTGTATGCATGTTCTCTACACACGGTAGTTGAATTATCTCTATGTACGTATGTGCGCACGAAGTACATGAGTGTGTGTAGCACACATGTAGGTCAAAAGCTTGTCTCTGTAAAGGTCAGTCTATCGCTTACTGGGCCTATTACACAGTAATTAGTTCTGTGTTTATTAGTGCAGGTGTAACTATGTGAATCTGGGAATCGTCTTAATTTTTTTCTCTCTTCCAGTCCAAGCTGGGATACCTGACAGTGTTCTTCTGTACCTTCCACACCTACCTGTATGGCTGGAACAGGTTCCTTAATCTCTCTTCCTACAAATGGTACACTCCTCCGGCCCACATGCTCTCTCTGGTGGTGCCCTCCGTGTTGATTGTACTCAAGCTGCTGCTCCTCCTGCCCTGCGTGGACCGCAGCCTCACCCGCATTCGACAGGGGTGGGAGAGGACTGATGCAGAGGACGTCAGTGAGAAAGCACTGCTAACATAGACAATTACAGACATAAAAACAATGGTATGCACAGGAAAACGCAGACACAAAGACACGCTTGCCTTCCAAGATCACCAGGTAACCCCGACTCATTGTTTCGGAAGTCACCGAGTCATCCGAGACTGTACAATTGCACCATGTTCTTCAACTGATTGAAACTCCTTTCAGTGTCTCATTGTGTAATCATCTTGTAAATGTTCCATTTTGTAAGCACAATATATGACACAATGCCACTGTGTAGGCTTTCAGTTATACAAATACCTTGGAACTACATAGAGTATCACAGACACATGCATTAAAGCAGCCGTACAGCATTTTAACTCTATAATTTCACTATACCCATGTACATCCAGTATTGTTACAGACTCTAACTCAGAGACAGGCAACTTTGTTGTATTTCCCTTAACATCAGTTTGACTTTTTATACTTTTATACTCTTTTACACCTCAGAGTTTCTCATCAACCTTTATCTACAGGGTTTGCAAGGTCTGAGACTGTGGGCCTCCCCTCAGACAAAGCTTGGAAAAAGGCACCCTGCTCAACAATTGAGCCAAGATAACTTAATATTGACATAACTCAGACTACACCAAATATATAAAAAAGGTCTGTCTTAAGATATTAATTAACAATTAACAATTAAGTATCAATAAAAATCCCCCAAACTACTGTGATCTTCTTTTGATAACTAATGTAATATTGTTTCACTTCCATTCACTGAGCCTCCCCTGAAACAGTTTGGAGCCCCCGAGGCTCGCCTCACACTTTGAAAACCTCTGATCTACAGTGTGTGGCGGCTTATGTTTATTGGATTTACATTGAATATTTTTCTGTAAATCTAGATTTTTGGATATTTTGTTGTTCTTCCTTATTAATTTTGCTATATGCCAAGTTGAGCCACTGTTCAATAAACTAACAGCATAGTCTTGACTCTCTTTCTCCCTCCTATATATATATCTCATCCTGTCTGAAAGCTCAGTCAAACTCTGAGAGTTTCTCCCTGCTGAGTTGAGTGTGCTCTGTCTAGTCGTCTCGGTCTGATCCCTCTCCAGGGTTCATCCCTCCGGCTGATCTGGTGCCGTTCTCCAGGAAACATTCGCGCTGAGCTGCAGGCTTCTCCCCCGTCACTACTGGATCTCATCACATCAGTGGAGAGAGGAGCGTGCAGACTGCTCCATCACTGAAGTCCTCTGCAGAGAGGATATAATATTTGGATGTGACAGTACAGATAGGCCCTTGATGTTGTGCTGCAGCAAGTCATTTTAGTTGATCGTGAAGGGAGTGAAGAAAGCACAGAACTGATAACTGGTTGTTGTTTGTGACACATGATCATGATCAAGCATTAAACTATAAACGTGGACAAGAGGGCATGCACACATGATGTCACATGCATTGATGCATTCAAAATAAAAGACACAGACACAAACACACCCGTAGTGCAGGAAGACGAAGGAGGGAAAGAAAGAGAAAGAAGGAAAGGAAACATGCGTTAACAAAAAAAATATGAATCACAAGGTTTTAATCACCTTTAAAACAAATATTTGAAAATGTAATAATCTAAATACTGATTATGCTGTTAGTTGTAAATCATGTTTAAATCCACTTAAGGACATGCCATGACAGAGAACCAGCTGCGGTGAACTCAAAGTATGCAAAGTAGTGTGTAGTCTTTTGTTTGGTTAGGGTGTGTGTGGGAAGCGATTCATAATCATCATAATTTAGGAAGGACGGGTTTCACTTGTAATTATGCACTAATGTGACACAACTGGAAGACACCGGGAGTGCAATGACAGAGATGCTAAGTTGTAACATGCTAAGACATTTCTGCAAAGGTAGGTTGTTTGATGTGTTATTTTTGGACAATTTCACTATTTGCGAACTTTGCCCTCCATTCATTCATTATCCATAACTATGGAGGATGTTGTGCCGCTTTTATTAATACAGAATCTACAGTATCTGAGTCAAAGCTGTTCCCGTCAGACAACGCATCCAAACTTATAACATGCAGGACCAGGCTCACAGCACATCTTCCGCCTTGTTTTTACCTCCACCAAGGCCGAAAGCCCAGGGAGGAGGTTATGTTTTCACTGGCATTCGTTGTTGGTTTGTTGGTTTGTCCATTATCAGGATTACTCCAAAAGTCTGCGATGGATTTGAATGACATTTTTTGGAGGGGTGGGGTGTGGCAAAATAAACAATCCCTTAGATTTGTTTTCTAGGTAGTTGTCTGTAGCTCTGATCTTGAGCCTAATTCTACTCATGACAACACAGCACCGCAAACTGCAGAACATGATATTGGCCTTCAAAACCCAACTCTGCAGACTTGCCTTTCCCAGCTAAAGCTGGCCATGTTTTTATTTCCTACTTGATACCATTTTATTCTAATCTTTTCTTTCATTTGATTCTTAGGTTTGTTTCTGTCTGTATTAAAGAGTTGACTGCTTGTTTTTTATTTTCTATTTTTCTCTACAGTATGTGAAGCATCTTTGAGAACTTTGAAAACCTCTGTATAAATCTGATATATTATTATTATTTCAAAACTGTAAATTCTGTGAAAAGCACTGCGTATTGGATAACTCCTCCTTTGGGATCTAAAGCCCAAAAATATAGAAGTAGATAGAGGAAGGAAACACAGAGACACACAGACAGAAATGGGGAAGCAGTGACTACACAAGACTCACAATCCTATTCACGCTGCGCACAACATCCAGACACAGATTCCAAGGTAAGATCTTCACATACCAAACTGCGAAATATAGGAATTTAAAGTGATTGTATTATATGAAAACGTATTCTTTGCCTTTTTGACCTGTATTGTTTATTGCAGCAGTCCAAGGTAAATAAGAGGAAATCAAGTTGTAGTCTTTGGTATACAGAGTATTAGTTGCAACTCAAAAATGTTGGATTCATTGGATCAAAAACACAGTGAATGTTTTCATGGTGTCCTTTTGTCTTTGTATTAGATGAAGTTTTTGCTGCTGTTGGTGATGTTGACAGCATGTGCTGCAAGTCCTCGAGGTAAAATAAAATAAATAAATCTTATGATCTCATCTTATTTAACAATGGGAACACCAAAAGGAAATTATATTTACTTAAATTACCAATGTTGTCTTTAGGAATATATCTAATCTAATTATTTTTATTAATTTCCATTTTCCCATACTTTTTGTATACAATGATATGAAGTCATTAGGAACAAATTGATTGACAAAGTCATGAAAAATTGGAATGATAGAATAAAACAAATGTGAGAAATGACAAAAAAAGTATTCCTCTTGTGTCTGCGGGGACCAGTAGGATGAGGGCTAACCATAAAGGTGTCCCTCTTTGAAGATTTGTAGTTGACATCTTAGCAAGTATTTCCTTCCACAAAGTTTCTTTATGAATCCCGAATGATGGCGTGCTGAGCAATACTTACATGTGTGACAGAGTTCAACAGTCAGTGCTTCATATGATACTGTTACTCATTTTGTGCAAGATGACTTTCATCCAAAATATATAGTAAATTCATCATATGTCATGCGTTACCACTATAATACTACTACTATACTATAACAATAACTAATGTATAATGTAGTTAGTGAATTTTTTAGCTTCACCTTGGAAATGTGCTAACCAACATGTAGATGTACAAACATTTTTCTCCCTCTCTCTTTTCAGATCTGTCAGGTAAAATGTTCATCTTCCCACAACAAACCAGCACAGCTCTTGTGAGGCTGACTACATCAAGACAGGAGTTCAGTGCTGTAACCGTCTGTACCAGGTAGAACTGAATGTGTAAAATGTATAAACCAACCTGCTGTATCTCTGACTGTGAGAAGTATCATACAGTACATGATCATGTCTTTGCAGGTCCTTTACAGACCTCCAAAGATCCCACTCCATTTTCTCTATGGCCACACCCACTAATGCCAATGCCCTCCTGATTATCTGGGACCACGGACCTAAGGAGATGGAGTCCCATATCAAAGATGTAAAGTCAGAACATTTGGGGCTGGACTACAAGCCGAACATGTGGCACTCCATTTGTACCACATGGGACTCTAGGTCTGGACTGGTGCAGCTGTGGTTTGATGGACAACCTTCAGTTAGGAGATATGTCATCTCTGGATCAAACATCACAGGATCCGCTGTAATTATCTTGGGACAGGTACAGTTTTATTGCTAAGCACTAATATACCGTATGTCTCTAGATTTTAAACAAATATTGTATCATGCTATTTATCTGTAATCTATACAGGAGCAGGATTCTCATGGTGGAGGTTTTGACTCGGCTCAGTCTTTGGTTGGCATGATGTCTGATGTCCACATGTGGGACCACGCTCTTTCCCCCTGTGAGATCCAGGAGTACGTGGCTGGAGTGAACTTCCCTCCAGGAAATGTGCTCAACTGGAGTGCGCTGGAGTTCCAGATAACAGGCAGAGTGCTGATAGAAGATAAAGAACTGATCTGTTACTAAACTGTGAAAACAAAACTATAAAATGTCACACAAAGTCGAAAATTAGGTCTTCTGTAATGTAAAGGATACCATTTATGTCAACATTTTGTTGTAAATCATTTCTTATAAATAAAAAAGTGGCATTTTAATTTGAGCATCTTTCCAGGTTTGTTCTAATAATGATTTTTAACATTAAATGGCTGAAAAGCCACTGGTTCTCACTACTGTATTCAGTTCACCCTGACATCATTGTCAGGTTTTGTTACACATGCAACACAGCATACAATTTCACACTAAAATGAATATCTGAGTAAACACATCCTCAGTTCACCTACCTTGGTGCAATGAAGGAAATCACCAAACACAAATATCCAATGAAATAGACTACCGCCCAGTGACAACTGTTTTGTGACTGCATTTATCCTATACTGCACAACAAAAAAAACCCAAACATAATAAGTTAAAGTGAGAAAAAAGATAGACCTTTGATCAGTGGCGGACTCAGGCTGTCTGAAGGGCAGGGGCGACCTGCATACAATGGGGCACTGGTGCGTAGAAAGCTTTCTAGCATGTAGGGCAGCACTTCATATCATATTTTCTCTATTTAAGGGGATCCATTAGTGCACTGCATCTCGTTTTCTCCACTGGAAAGACACCCTAGAGGGCACTTTATCATGTTTATCTATCAGACGGTGCATCCAAGAGGGCACTGTACATCGTTTTCTCGACTGGAAGGACACCAGAGAGGCCACTTTATCATGTTTTATCTACCAGCGGGGCATCCAGGAGGGCATATTTGCTGCATTTCTTTCGAACATGTGGGCACTAAGGGGGGTGGTTGTTTGATCTGATCAATAAGTGAATGTAGGATCATGAATCAGAAGCATGACCATCTCTGATAACTGATATGTGTTAGTCATGAGTGATCAACCTTTAATATATGTGTGCAGATTGATTGTTGTGTACAGCTGATGCATGTGAAACAAGGATACATGTATTCAGAACACAACAACACACACATAGTTGTTTAGGAATTATGTAGAAGAATATTGTACTCTACAAGCTATACTTCATGGATTGATGCCAATATTTAGACATATTTGCATTCAGAAATAGTAAAAACAAGACAGAAATTGTAATTTTGAGAATATTTCATAATTATTATTGCAGTGATTCAGATTTTCTGAAAGACAAAAAAACCCACACCACCAAAATGGCCTCACGAAGGCCTACTTCAGTTCAGCTCTATGGATTTCCCCATAATAATGTGCATTTGGAATACAGAAGTATGACTATTTCAACATGAGGATGACTTTTACTGTTAATTCTGTTGATTCAGTGGAAACACTGTGTATGGGATAACACCATTTTACATAACAGGAATCTGAACATCATAAAGGAAGGAAACACAGACAGAAATGGGGAAGCAGTGAGTGCCCAAATCTCACAATCCTATTCACGCTGCGCACAACATCCAGACACAGATTTCAAGGTAAGATCTTCACATGCCAAACTGCAAAATATAAGAATTTAAAGTGATGTATTGTATGAAAACCTTTCTTTACCATTTCCACCTGTATTGTTTATTGTAGCAGTCCAAGGTAAATAAGAGGAAATCAAGCTGTAGTCTTTGCTAAACAGAGTATTAGTAGCAACTCAAAAGTGTTGGATTCATTGGATCAAAAGCACAATGAGTGTTTTTCATGGTGTCTTTTTGTCTTTGTATTAGATGAAGTTGTTGCTGCTGTTGGGGATGCTGACAGCATGTGCTGCAATTCCTCAAGGTAAAAAATAATAATCCTTATTTAACAAAGGGGATACCAAAAGGAAATGTTGGAGTTTGAAGCAGTCTGTTTCCCTTGACCTTTACATTTGCTTTTTTTCTGCAATACTAATTTAGGCACAAGAAAAATGTTAAACATGAGGTATTGCAATATAGTAGATTTTTGAATTTGGCAAAATACGTCAAATATCTTTCCCTAAATTGCCAATGTTGTCTTCAGGAATATGTCTGCTATATTTGTCATAATAGTTGTATTCTTTTCCATTTTCACACTTTTATAATTTTCAGCTAACATGTTTTTATAAAATTACAAGGATTACTGGTAAGAAACAACAGAGTATTATATTTTAATATCAAACTTGGATTTTTTTATGATTTCATAACTGATTAATTTAATTTGGGACATTTTCTTGACTTGACACAGTCAAAACACTGATGCTCATTCCCCTTTCAATCAGAAACTAATTACTGCATTTGCAGGAAAATGACCTAAAGGCCTATTGGAACGTGTGCAAAACAAATAAATACGGGACAAAACAATAAGCAAACCAAAAAGCTAAGTGGAGTATCAAAAAGTGTTTTAATAATCATATGTAGTGTCTCTCTTTGTATACGATTTGTACTTGACATCTTAGCAAATATTTCCTTCCTCAAAGTTTTCCTATGAAACCTGACAGCAATGCTTACATGTGTGAGTTCAACAGTCAGTGCTTCATACGGTACTACTGTGCAAGATGACTTTCATCCAAAATATATAGTAAATTCGTCATATGTCATGTGTTACCACAATTTATATATAATAATAATATTAATAATAATAATAATAATAACAACTAATGTGTAATGCAGTTAGTCAACTTTTAGCTTCACTTTATGGTTATAGAAATATTCTACAGTTCTATAACTTGTTTTAGCAGATGCTTTTGTCCAAAGCAACGTAGATCTGAGAGTTTGTAAAGCACAAGCAAGGATGTAGATATGAGGGACCAACGTGAGTAAGTGCCAACAACAGCTTCAAGTCCGATCGGACACAGGTGCTGACAGGCAGTGCACAGAGGTAATGCACAGGGTGGATAGAAGCAGATTTCTTTCATCATAATGAATATCCTAACAACATCCTCAATACCTTCATCATCAGTATCATCGTGATCAACACATAAATAGCTTCAATGTCATTAGGTGCGGAGGTGTTCATGAAAGAGCTGGGTCTTCAGCGTTTTCTCGCAGGTGGAAAGGGACTCTGTGAATTGAATGGACTTCGGTAACTTATTCCACCATCAAATATGCTAATAAACAAATAGATATAAAAACATTTTTCTCCCTCTCTCTTTTCAGATCTGTCAGGTAAAATGTTCATCTTCCCACAACAAACCAAAACAGCTCATGTGAGGTTGACTACAACAAAACAGGAGTTCAGTGCCGTAACCGTCTGTCACAGGTAGATCTGAATGTGTAAAATGTATAAAACAACC
>CAKAOH010037827.1:4060-15868 GCA_916701665.1 Sebastiscus tertius | reverse complement strand
TGGCACACACACACACACACACACACACACAGCTGAGGAAGCTCCGTGAGTATACGCCGCCCAGTGTCCCCACACATATATATAAACCTTCATGCGTGGCGGGACGATAAATCACACGACTAACAGAGCGAAGACCCCGTCTGCTGAGGAAAGATGGCCTTTCATGAATATATATGGAAAGAGCGTGCGTATCTTTGCCAAGTCGCCATTTCAAGTCTGCTCTCCCTGACATGATTGAAGATGGAGTGATTATGTGACAGTGGTGGTGGCACACCCGCTGTTTGACAGTGGATAGACACGTATATAAACACACACACACACGCAGGTATACACACCTGACATGCATGAACTAGAGACGATGTGTGTGAGGAGGACAGAGCTGGACAGAGTGAAACCCACACAGAGAGATTGGACTCCAGGAACTGCAGCTCTGTCACACTCACACCTGCAACATCCATCTTCCACCTGATCAGGGACGCTGATGAATTGCTCTTCGAGCTGCTGATCGAAGGGCCGCTGGTGTCAGTTAACCAATCACAGCAGGAGAAGATCCAGCCAAGTAGCTGAACCCTCAAGACCACAACACACACCCGGTTCACGTCCTTGTCCTCCGTCTCCCTCTCCCTCCACTGCTTTATACAGTAGTGTCTGGAGACCAGCAGTGGGGAATCTTACTCTGAAGATCGGGTTGGTCTCATATATCCCTGTTTGTATCTCACCATGCAGATGGTTTGGGTTTTATTTGGCCAGGCATTGAGACACTCATTTTACATGTTTCAGTGTCCCTCCATCCACCAACTACCACCAACCACCACCAACTGTGCTCAGAGAGCAGAGCAGGTTGTCCACCAATCGGAAGGTCGGTGGTTCGATCCCTGGCTGCTCCGGGTCACATGCCGATGTGTCCTTGAGCAAGACACTTAACTTAAATTGCTGCAAAATGCATAGCCATTGGTGTGTGAATGTGTATTTAGATTAGATCCTGATGGGCAAAGTTGGTAACTTAGCAGCCTCTGCCATCAGTGTATGAATGTGTGTGTGAATGGGTGAATGCTGACATGTAGTGTAAAGAGCTTTGAGTGGTCTGAGGACTAGAAAAGCGCTACATAAATGCAAGTCCATTTACCAACCACCACCAAATACCAACACCACCCCTCCTTCTCCATCCCTCTGTCTTTACATGTCTCAGCGTCCCTCCATCCACCAACTACCACCAACCACCACCAACTACCAACAACTACCACCAACCACCACCAACTACCAACACCACCCCTCCTTCTCCATCCCTCTCTTTACATGTCTTAGTGTCCCTCCGTCCACCAACTACCACCAACTACCAACAGCACCCCTCCCCCTCCATCCCTCTCTCTTTACATGTCTCAGTGTCTCTCCTCTTCTACTCTTCTCTCTCCCCACATACAGTAGCTCTCCCTGTATAGCTCCACACCACAGCTGCCCTTCCATCCTCTAACTCCATCCATCCACCCATTCCCCTTTGTATCAAGGCCCTCACTATTGACTGCTCCCTCCAGCCTCTCAGTCCTCCTCTTCCCTCTTTACTTCTGTTCTTCTCATCATCTTCCTTTCAAATCAATAGTTTCATTATGCCCATCTTCCTGATCTACTCTTCACATCTCCTATTTCTCTCAATTGATTTTTGCTGTCTCTTTTCTCCTCTTCCTGTCACCTCCCACCTCTCCATTCCTCTGCCCACCAGCTCTTATCTATTCTATTCTTCTCTCTATTCTCTCTCTCTAGATGCTGGCTCTTTCATCAGTAGCTGTTAGACAATAATCACTCCACCCTTCCTTCACATTGTTACAGCACAGTCTCTCGTCTCTCTTCTCCATCCCTTTCTTTAATCCTTCCATCTCTCTGCTCTGAAGCCACAACGTCTCCTCCTCTCGCATCACTCCATCCATCCTTCTTTCTCTTCTTTGTTCTTTAATACAGTACACTCTTTCATCCATCTCTCCTCTCTCACTTCAACCCTTCACCTCATAACACTATCATCATCGTCATCATCATCAGCTGCCCTGCTCTTTCACCCTGCCCCATTGGGGAAGACGCTGCATTCAGGTCACCATGGCAACAACTCAAACACTGTTGCCTTGGCAGCCGTATCAGCTAATTGAGGCAATTCTCTCCTCATCCCCTTCCCCCTCCACTTTTCCATCCCTCCGTCTTCTTCTTCTTCTTCTACCCTCCCCCACCTCTTCCTCGACTCTCCCGTCCCTCGCTGCTCACTCCTTCTTCTAACCTCCATCCAATTTTAATTCTCCCACTCCCTCCACATCCTTCATTCCAACCTACTCTACATTTATCCATGGCTTTCCCATCACATTCCTATTTTTTTTAATATATTTTTATCTTCCAGTGAAAACCGAATGAGAGCTCATGAGGAGATCAACATGATGCTTTGTTTTTGTGCCTTAAACTGCAAAAATCACACAAGTAGTGGGTGGAAAAGTAGGAAATCACTGCCCGTTAGCTTAGAGTGAAGAATTACATATTAAAGGGCCCATATTGTAAAAAGTAAGATTTTCATATCTTTTTTGTATTGTAAAGCAGGTTTAAGTGCTATAAAAATACTATGAAAGAATCGAAGCGCTCAATATACAGAGAAATACACACAGCCTGTGTTCAGCATTTGAAACAAGCCGTTAGGATTTTTGTCCATTTGTGATGTCACAAATAAACAATATTTAGACCATTACACGGTTGTAAATGTAAACATTCTAAATGTGTCCCAGTATATTCCTGGTTTCAGTATAAGTGAATGATATCAGCTGACAGGAAGTAAACATGGGCCCAAACTGTTGCCAGGCAACGCAATTCTGTTGCAATTCCGTTGAAATGCACTAAAACGGAGCGTTTCAGACAGAGGGTGAATACAGGTATATTCAAGCAGACAGTACGAGGAAAATAAAGGTGTTTTTTTGTTAACACTACAGCATGTAAACATGTTCTAGTAGAAACACATACAAGTACAAGTATGAACCTGAAAATGAGCACGACATGGTACCTTTAAGAAAATAATACCAATTGGATAGTTTTAGAGAGAAACTGGTGAGGCAGACAGGTATAAGGTAGTCCACAGTTACTGTGTGCTCATGGCTGTTTATCACTCTCTATGATCAATGCTTCGGTTTGTCCCATGTTTAGAGTTTCGGTGTGCAACTTGGCGGCGCATGATAGAGGTGCACACGTGTGGCTTTGGATGGAAAATGCATCACGATAGGCTTGTGATTTTTCAGAGAGAAGAAATCAAGTCCTGCAGAGTCTCTTTTCATGATCTGCTTCAGCTGATCACTGATCAGTACTTAGTCAGTCTTGTACTGACCCACTTTTGTCTGCAAGCATTGCAGCCACCTAATAATGTGACCCCTTCCACCTCCCCATGTGACGGGCAGATGATGTTGTTCATCATTTGTCAATAGGAAGCAATGATGGTGTTGTCTTGTTATCATCAAGAAGGCAGTGATGGTGCTAGTGGGTCCTCTTCCTCCTCTCATTCACTGAAGAAGCACTTCAGGTCCCCCCCATGGCCACCAGAGACCACAAGCGCTGATGTTACGGGAAACGAGGGGGTGGGGGTTGGGGGGTGGGGGGGAGGGGACACACACACACACACACACACACACACACACACACAGAATTCCCTTGTGTGTGATGTGTGTGCAGCGTGTCATTCAGTGTGATTGCTGAGGGGCCTGCTTGGCCTGCTGGGCCCTCGGCTTAGACACACAGCTCTGACGGTTTCAACATGTTTTATGTTCAAAAGATATTTGCTTATGCAAATGCTCAGGTTATTAAAACATCACAATGTGTGAAGGCTTTAATGCATCTAATAAATATTGGCCAGTCTTGTGTTATTAAATGAGTGAAGAATCACTGCATCACTAAAAAGAAGCAAATGTGTTAATTTTACAACTATAGCCACTATATCTTAAATCAATTAAAATAAAACAAATGTCCACATGTCTCTGACAGATTCAGACTCTATAGATGACATATATTAATAATATACATATACTGTTTTGATTTGATGAGATTTGATTTGGTCGGGCGTCGGCGTCGATTTGAGATGTCAAAGGGTGAACGCCCAAGAGGCTGAGCGTCACCGGGGTCGCCGGCTGCATTGGATGTTTGGAGATAGAGAGGGCTCCGGGACTTCAAGAGTTTGCAGATCTTCTTCAGACAGATCGGTGTCTGAAGGATTGAGATAGAGCTCCTGGTCCATGGTTGAGGTCAGTTGTTTTCAACTCGTCTGTCGCTGACACGGGCCATGTGAAAACTGAGTTAAGAGGAATGGTGAATGGTAAATGGTAAATGAACTTATGCACTTATGCATGTACATAATGCATTTATATCTCTCCTTTCTAGTCTTCTGACGACTCAAAGCTCTTTACACGACATGTCAGCATTCACTCATTCACACACACGTTCATGCACTGATGGCAGAGGCTGCCATGCAAGGAGCCAACCTGTCATCAGGATCTGATCTAAATACTCATTGACACACCGATGGCTCAGCCTTCAGGACTGCTCCTTAGGGTTCAGTATCTTGCTCAAGGACACATCGACATGTGACCGGAGCAGCCGGTGATCGAACCACCGACCTTACAATTGGCTCTACCCTCCGAATGGATCAGGCAATCTTAAATACGTATGTACGGAAATGGGATGTGTTTGAGGCATGGTCCTTGTTCCTGAACTTAGATATAAAACTTCATACTTCATTATATATATACAGTATATATGGCATGCCATTTAGGAAATTATTATATATATATATATAATGTGAAATTTGAGAATATTGAATTAAATCCTGAATATATGGAATGAACCCTGAGAATATTGAATGAATGCTGAGAATATATATATCAGCATTAATGTGTTTTTTTAAAAAAAATTCTGCTTCTTCGTAATGTTCCCATGATGACCAGGCAGATGATAATGACGTTGTCATCCCAACTCGTCACATACTGACACTTTGGGATCCACAGTGCTCAGTGTGGTCTCTGAGCCTCTTTTTGAAACTGGTGCTTCCATAAATACAAAAAGATTTGTGCAGGGTAGAAGAAAATGAGGAATGTCTGTTTGTGTTGTTGGCACGTAAATGCATGCTTAATTAATGTATGCACAAACGCCTGAATGTGTGTGTGTGCGTGTGTGTGTGCCATCTCATATTTTTCTGTGCATGCAGAGAAATAGTGGGAACTCCAATGCGTGAGCAAATGTATGCCAAACTCCTCATGTTGAGGAGCTGCTTGCATGCACTCAAGAGATTCTCCAGGCCAATTACTGGGAGGGCCTGTCTTGCGTGTTGTGGAGGGGGAGGGAGGGGGGTGGGGGGGTGAATACGTGGGCATCCACACAAATGGATGGTTAAATGTGCAATACCACAGGGGAGTGTTCCTCAGTGAGGAAGTGTCACATCATCAGGAATTCTCTCCAAACACAATTTGTTGATGATTTATTGAATTTATAACATAATTTACAACATGATTTATAACATAATTCACACATATTGTGATCTCATCCACGTTCACATTGAACCCTGCTGACAACTCCTCAGATAGACCAGTAGCAAAGCAAAAGAAACGCACCATCCTCTCCATGTGAGCTCTCCTTTGAACATTAAAGAAAGCTTGTAGGGAAAATCAGCAGGAGACTTGTGAGTAAGTGAGATTGATGCAGGAGGAACTTTCAGAGCGGCGTGCACGTGCTCAGAGCGTGACAGGGAAAAGAGAGAGAGAGAGAGAGAGAGAGACGGGTGGGGAGTCTAAATGTGTGACAGTGGCTCTTGTTCAGCTGTGGTCTTATCTATCTTGCACAGATGTATTTCTCTACCTCTTTCTATGTCTCTGTACAAGCCTGTGTCCACACATGAGTGTGTGTGTGTGTGTGTGTGTGTGTGTGTGTGTGCGTGTGCGTGTGTGTGTGAGTGGAGCTTATCTCTTTGGCCACTCAGCTGGAAGGCACCCTATCACATGCAGAACACAGTGCAGGAGAAACAGCAGACCCGTAGCCCGTAGCATTTCTGCCATACGCACGGCTGATCTGAATTTAGCCAGATGTTACGGTTAAGGAGGCCCGCAGAATATGATATCATGACTTATACTCATATGCTGAGCGAGGGAAGAGATACCCACGTGCCAGTTTATTCAGCAGCTCTAAACAGTGACATTAAACTGCTTTTCACTGGGCTCAGATTTCACTTTTATAGCCCACTAAAGAAGCTAGATGGAATTGTGTTTTCTAGCTATAGAAATGTGTCTAAAAAGTGCTTTCTGGTGAAGGATTATGGACAAAGCTGTAAAACCCCTTCAGTTTGCAGATCATCCAAGTTAGCTTGTTGCTGTGTAATGCACATTAGATTACTTAACATTACACAGCAAGACATACGGCCAAAATTCCAATCCAGCCCCTACACCCTCCCCAGTCCGTGGTGGAGTGAACTCCGTTAGTTGTAGTTACACTCACAGCTCAGTGAAGCTCCTTCTTTAAGGTGGAGGGGATCAATACAGCAGCCACTTCGGGACCAACTTCCCTTTCTCCGGCAAGGAAATAAATATATAAAAATCAGAAATACTTTATTGATCCCCTTGGGGGAATTGAGCTACGTTTTGCTCTCGTTCTAGAATATAAATCTAAATATATAAAAACAGAGGAAAATAAGAGGAATTGGGCCATAGACTGTATATAAGACGTGGACGTAGTCACCGTGATGTTGGTTTGTGGACTGCCATCTTGAAGCCGCGAGTGACACTAGAGGGTGGAGCTAAGTACAACTGAACGTTGAATACGAATTTTTAGGAGACCGAAAGGTTATAATTAACTTTCATCAATGTGGTAGCGAATTGTCAATCACAAGGTAGCCACGCCCGAAAGTATCCCCTGCTTTATTGTCTATCTGACTCTAAATGGGACCATAATTTACTAAATGAACATCATGCTGTATTGAAGTCGACTTGAAACTAGTGATTGAGACCATAAACTCATGTTTACAACTAGTGATGCACCGATACCACTTTTTTTTACAGACCGAGTACAAGTACAAGTACTTACATCTGAGTACTCGCTGATACCGAGTACCGATACGAGTATTTCTCTGTGCCCAAAAGACCCTTGTTAACAGCCAGCTGGAAGGTGTGAGCGACACACGGCAGGCTGGGGAGTCTCGCATACGAGGCGGTGCGCTGCGACCAGCTCTAGGTCGGCTTGGAAAGGCTCGGGCCGAAGGTGGCTCGCGGCCGCAGCTTTACAGCGCTCCCTGCTCGGACCTCGCCATACACCGTGGACAAAGGACTTGCTGCGCCCTCTCTCCCCGCCGGGGAGGAATGGGGCCCCCTGCTCCCGGTGCGACTGTCGACCGGGGTGGACTGTCCTCAGCGCGCCCCAACCGGAGCGTGAGGATCCAAAAGATGGTGACGAGAGGTTAACGTCATGCCGCCATAAAGACGTATCGGTGGCGTTGTATCAGTGCCGTTTTGCGAGTACGAGTACACGAGCACAGTATCGGACCCGATACCTGATGCTGGTATCGTTATCGGTGCATCCCTATTTACAATGTTTACTGAGGTAATGAATCAAGAGAGAAGTAGGCTTCATTTCATGAAGGAATAGTAATCACTGACTTCTCCTCTTGCGCCACCATGAGGTTCACAGTTTGGCTGTTTTTTAGCGTCTAATGCAGCGTTCCAGACAACTCGGAGGACAACATTTTTCCAGTTGAAATTTTCAACTTCCAAACTCCAAGCGTTCCAGGTGCACAATGCCAAACATCAACACAAACCATGACTGATCGTGACAAAGTGATGTTTCTTTGGCCGGTGTACACACAGCTCAGCTCTCAGCTGTGCAGCCTGCACACTTGATTTTGGCATTTTAATGTTTTCCTGAATAACTTCTGTGCAGAGAAGATAACGTTCAGATTGTTTACTGTAACCAGCTACCTGACGATATATTTTTACATCACTTTACATGCAGAACAGGTTTATGATAGCATACATTCATTTAATTAAATACAGGCAAATATACTTCATGTTTCTTTGTAGTTGATGGTTTAACATTTACAATGTGTGTTTCCTGTTGTGTGATGTCGGATGGCAACTGCTTCAATTCCATGACAATTCTGCTCCGCTGTGACTCTATGCTCCGCTGTGACTCTACACGCTGTGACTCTACACGCTGCTGTGACTCTACGCTCTGCTGTGAATATACACTCCGCTTTGACACTACACTCGCTGTGACTCTACGCTCCTCTGTGACTCTGCGCTCCTCTGTGACTCTGCACTCCTCTGTGATTCTGCACTCTGCTGTGACTTACACTCCGCTGTGACACTATGCTGTGACTCTACACTCCTCTGTGACTCTGCACTCCGCTTTGACTCTACACTCGCTGTGACTCTACGTTCCTCTGTGACTCTGCGCTCCTCTGTGACTCTGCACTCCGCTGTGACTTACACTCCGCTGTGACACTACGCTGTGACTCTATGCTCCGCTGTGACTCTGCGCTCCGCTGTGACTCTACGACTCTATACTCCGCTGTAACTCTACACTCCGCTGTGACTCTACGACTCTATACTCCGCTGTAACTCTACACTCCGCTGTGACTCTACACTCCGCTGTGACTCTACACTGTGACTCTACGCTCCGCTTTGACTCTACACGCCGCTGTGACTCTACGCTCCTCTGTGACTCTACACTCCACTTTGACTCTACACTCACTTTGACTTTGCGCTCCTCTGTGACTCTGCGCTCCTCTGTGACTCTGCGCTCCTCTGTGACTCTGCGCTCCGCTGTGACTCTATGCTCCACTGTGACACTACGCTCCGCTGTGACTCTACGCTGTGACTCTACACTCCGCTTTGACTCTACACTTGCTGTGACTCTGCGCTCCTCTGTGACTCTGCGCTCCTCTGTGACACTACGCTCCGCTGTGACACTACGCTGTGACTCTATGCTCCGCTGTGACTCTGCGCTCCGCTGTGACTCTACGACTCTATACTCCGCTGTAACTCTACACTCCGCTGTGACTCTACGACTCTATACTCCGCTGTAACTCTACACTCCGCTGTGACTCTACACTCCGCTGTGACTCTACACTGTGACTCTACGCTCCGCTTTGACTCTACACGCCGCTGTGACTCTACGCTCCTCTGTGACTCTACACTCCACTTTGACTCTACACTCACTTTGACTTTGCGCTCCTCTGTGACTCTGCGCTCCTCTGTGACTCTGCGCTCCTCTGTGACTCTGCGCTCCGCTGTGACTCTATGCTCCACTGTGACACTACGCTCCGCTGTGACTCTACGCTGTGACTCTACACTCCGCTTTGACTCTACACTTGCTGTGACTCTGCGCTCCTCTGTGACTCTGCGCTCCTCTGTGACACTACGCTCCGCTGTGACACTACGCTGTGACTCTATGCTCCGCTGTGACTCTGCGCTCCGCTGTGACTCTACGACTCTATACTCCGCTGTAACTCTACACTCCGCTGTGACTCTACACTGTGACTCTACGCTCCGCTTTGACTCTACACTCGCTGTGACTCTGCGCTCCTCTGTGACTCTGCGCCCCTCTGTGACTCTGCACTCCTCTGTGACTCTGCACTCCGCTGTGACTCTACGCTCCGCTGTGACTCTACGCTGTGACTCTACACTCCGCTGTGACTCTATGACTCTACACTCCGCTGTGACTCTACACTCCGCTGTGACTCTATGACTCTACACTCCGCTGTGACTCTATGACTCTACACTCCGCTGTGACTCTACACTCCGCTGTGACTCTACACTCCGCTGTGACTCTACGACTCTACACTCCGCTGTGACTCTACACTCCGCTGTGACTCTATGACTCTACACTCCACTGTGACTCTATGACTCTACACTCCGCTGTGACTCTATACTCCGCTGTGACTCTACACTCCGCTGTGAGTCTACCCTCCGCTGTGACTCTACACTCCACTGTGACTCAGCACTCCGCTGTGACTCTACGACTCTACACTCCGCTCCGCTGTGACTCTACGCTGTGACTCTACACTCCGCTGTGACTCTACACTCCGCTGTGACTCTACACTCCGCTGTGACTCTACACTCCGCTTTGACTTCATGAATGAACCAAACGTACTCATGCGGATAAAATCACACACACAGACACACAACAGCAGCCACAGTGTGACGGTCCCAGTGTGGCTGCTGGTGATGAATCAGTCATTCAGAGTGCTATAACACAGAGGGACGAGACCTTTGGAGCTCATGTAAAAAGGCCAGGGTCAGGAGGACTGTTATTGGATATTCAGCCATGGCATTTTCTTTGCTGCGCACGCGCACACACACACACACACACACACACACACACACACACACACACACACACACACACACACACACACACACACAGAGAGAGAGTGGCCATCTGTTGAATGATTAATGCTCTGGTCTCCTCCCAGAGTGGAAAGTGTGGATGTTAAAACATAAGGAGGAGAGGTCGACATTAAACACAGAGAGTCTCTTCAGTGCCTCTGTCTAGTCCATGTGAAGCTTTATGGAGGCCATGACATGGTGACATGGAGTAGTATAGTTTTAGTTTACTTATGCAACAAACTACCTGGTTAAAAAGTTGTACATTTGTTATGTAACATGACTATGCTTGTTACAGTGACTGGAGTTAGTTAAGTTCTGGAGTTACGTAACAAAACTAGAGTAAAATAAGTCAACGATGACTTGGTTTCACATGGGACATGAACAGCGGTCTCAGTCCAACCTCCCCTCCCACCCTGTGCACACTTTCTCTCTCTTAATACTCCATCATTGGCTCTGACCGTCTAAATACTGACGTGGGTGGGTTTGTGTTGGAGTTGGTTGAAAGCTCGGTATGTTTCATACAGACTCTAAAGGGTGTTTCCGGGCATCGGTATCAGACCCCGACGGGCGCTGACCAAGCGGTGGTATTAGAGAAATTGGAAGTGAGAGTTGGTAATCACCTTGCCTTGTCGCCTTGTCGCCTTGTTGCCTCACAGACTGAGATGAAACAAGTTGTCAGATTGTCTGACAGATGTCTTGTTGCCTGATTTAAATGAATGAAGGACCATAGAGGAACAGACCATCACCAGGTTCTGGCTGCTCATCGGTGACACATATCAAATAAACAGCAAAGAATTACAATTTGTGTTCAGAGAAGCTGTCAAGAGGAAAATGTGTGTTTTATTGTGTGTGTGTGTGTGTGTGTGTGCTTTAGTGTGTGTGAGAGAGAGTACAATAGCAGCTGAGCTAATACAGTATATGAGTTGCTTTGATGGGCCGGACTGATGTTCACCTGTTCCTTGATGCTCTCACTGTCCGTCTGTCTGTGAAAACACCTGAAACAACACATGAGCACAGCTGCCCTGTGACTAACCCCCCTGGGGTGTTTCTACCGCCACGTGCACACATTCACACACACCTGCCAGTTGTGTTACTGCTATAAAACCAGCCGTAGACCTCACAAACATTTATTATCAGATCTGAGGGAGCAGACAGACAACGTGCATTGATGCTTGTAGCAGAAGAAGAGGAACACTATTATTATTATTATGATAAAGATCATTCAGCATGTCGGTAACAACTCATATTTAACCTTAAGACCTTTTCTGGGACACTTAGTGAATTCATCTGTTCAGTGAGCTGCTGCACTCGGTCACCTTCAGAGGAGGTAACATGACACTGTTGTGTGTTGAAGGACTAGCAGCAGTATGACCATCACTAGTGTGTGTGTGTGTGTGTGTGTGTGTATGTGTGTGTGTGTGTGTGTAGTTTGGGG
>CAKAOH010037826.1:44295-114003 GCA_916701665.1 Sebastiscus tertius | reverse complement strand
TATATCTATATATCTACGGCACATAGATATATATATATATATCTATATATATCTATATATAGATATATATAGATATATATATATATCTATATATATATATATATATATATACTGATAAGCCATAACATTATGACCACTGACAGGTGAAGTGAATAACATTGATTATCTCGTTACAATGGCACCTGGCAGTGGGTGGGATATATTAGACAGCAAGTGAAGTTTGAAGTTTGAACTTTGTGCTGGAAGCAGAAAAAATTGGCAAGCGTGAGGATGTGAGCGACTTTGACAAGGGCCAAATTGTGATGGCTAGACGACTAGTTCAGAGCATCTCCAAAACTGCAGCTCTTAATAAAACGCATAATGACATCTCTTATTTTGTTGAGGCTTTCCATGTAATCTGTGAGGTGAAGTGCTTTGCTATTGTGAAGTATTTGTCTTTGGGATTGTCCCAGTGTGAAAGGCTGTATTGAGTCAGATTGCATCTTTAATTTGTGAATGCACAAACGCTCAGTGAGTGAAGTGTTTGCTTACTGTGTGTGTTTAATTTATGCTTTAGTGTGTGTATGTAAGCAGCCCTGCACCATGCCTGCCTTTTTCCAGTACATACCTGCAGTGCTGAATGTGTGTGTGTGTGTGTGTGTGTGTGTGTGTGTGTGTGTGTGTGCTGATCTGTCCGTTGGTGAGTCCCACAGTGTTGTCAACGGGCACTTTAGAGTCTGTACACTCATCTGATCCGGCTTGGAGAGCAGACAGAATAATAAGGTTGTGTTGTAGGACAAAAAAACAATAAGCTCCTTCAAACTCTGTCTCTCTGTGACGGGGCAGTCCCATTGGAGACAAAGTGCAGCCACCAAGAGCTAACACCAAAATATTTCCACGGTCTTTTTCCTACTGTTTTTCCCCTCCTTCCCCCCCCTCCCTATGATGCAGTTAAAGTTCCCGGGGGACCATTACTTTAGCTGGCGTGTGAAATGGCCTCGGAGATGAATGCTTTTTCTGCATTACCTGGTGGCAGGGGAGAAGCAATGGATACAGTGTACAGATCCCACAGACGCTTTTTAATCTGGGAGAGAGAGCTCTCTGATCCAAGCCAGCGGCGGGATTGAAAAAAGTAAATGTGAAAAGAGAGGAGAGAGGGGCCAGAAGGCAAAGACGAGGAGGCAACAAAAAGACAGAGAGAAGGAGGGGTGACAGAAAGAGTAAGATGTGTGATTATAGAATTTGAATTAGTACCACTGGAGAGGGACAGTTAAAACATATTTCTTCGGATAATACTTTACAACAGTAGAGGTTTTCAATCTAATGAAAAGACTTTGATTTGGCTCCAACGTTAATTGTGCTGGACCGCTTGGACCGGCCGTCTGTCCCTGAGCACCTCATGAACAAGGGGGACCAATCTGTGGACAAGAGGCCACTGCACATAAACAACAATAAGCTCACAGCCCATGTCCACGCTGAGGAGTAGGAGCCAGAGGAAGCAGATGCTCTCAGAGGTCAATGACCAACTCAATTGGTTAAGTAGCAAAATGCTAATACAATACCAAATAGACTCGTGGATCCAGCATATTGTCCTGTGTAGCCATTGTGGAGCAGCCAGTGACCTTGTGAAATTTTTAAATTCAAGATGTATTTAAATCTTTTGGTTATTAAAGGAAAAAATATGTCCCTTCAAGAGATTTTGTCTCTTTACCTTGCAAGCCTCAGAGGGGGCAGTTAGTGAGCCAGAGCGTCTAATAATATTCAGTGGAGATGGAGATGCACCATCAACACACTGTAAATGTAGCTTACAGCCAGTTATAGACACAGTTTCAGCCTTTTTTTTTATCTAAGCCATTCTCACTTTACCCAGCCTGGCGTCACCAAATGGCGTATGAATGACACGACAATTTGTAAGTCATTTTGCGTGTAATCAAAACGCCGTTCTCGCTTTTGGCGTGTCATTTCATGACAACTTTGTTTTATGATGAAATGACGCCGGCAGCCATAATCCTGTACACACCATGTTAAGCTAACTTTTTTTTTATGATTTTGTTGTCCTTAGATTCTTTTTTTATTTAATAATATGCTTGAGATGCATTTTCCAAGCCGACAAAAATACATTTGAAGGCCAGTTATGTAGTTTGGACTTTACAGCTCTCTGGAGTTACTGGAAATGTTCGGATCACACAAGTCGGAAACAATCCACCTCTCAATGGTGCCTTAATACATGGGCTGGCAATGAAAATGTAGTTTTGAAAGGCTAAACGCCAACAGATATGTATTGGATTATATGAAAACATTAATTTTAGAAATGATCATAACTTTTTTTTTCCAATAAATTTTGACTTTTATACTTTACAACACTGGAGTTATTGGAAATGTTTAGATCACACAAGTCGGAAACAATCCTATGCCGCCGCCACTGGAATCCAATTGTACAAATAGTATAATACTAATAATATCAGTGTTACCTAATTTTTATCTGCAACTGAATACCAGGGTTGAACAGACATGCAAAAAACAAAACAAAAAAAACCTGCGCAACATTCAAATGTTGGTTTCGAATTCGTTATGAAGGAAGCTTTGAACTATTCGATTCAGCCCTACTATGTACACTGATTAGGAGGGCTCTCCTTTTACTATTTGTCGCTGTCCATTGATGGATGGTGCTGAATTAAATTTGATGTGGTCAATCAATCTTTCTCTCTCTTGCTCGCTCACTCATCCACTGAATAGACTGCGTATGTGCATGCGTTGGAACCTCGATGTAACTGTAGCCTATAAACGGGCGGGCGGTTCTTGGAACAGAATCCTGCTGGCGCCGCTAGACCAGATCAATTGGAGAATGGAAGAAACTGCAGTCGAATAAAGGAAATCAGACAGATTTTGTTTCTCAACCGTCTGGTAATTTCTCAGAGTAGGCTATAGTCCCATCTAGCTCCATTCCAGCCCCGATCTAACGGTGTATCAGTGCTAGGACATGAAGATGCGCTTGCACGAGTTGAAAATGTTTCAACTTGAGCAAAAAATGTACGTGTATCCTGGGGCTTTACAAATCTACATACAGAGACGAGGAAAAAGGAGAGAGACACTGTGGAAGTTGCACCTGCATCCTGCAAGAACATCTACCTAACGTTAGTTGGGTCCATGGCACTGTTGTGTCAGAAGCTGTTTTGGTATTTTATACAAATGCAGTTAAAAAACAAATTTTGTAATTGATTCTAGACAGATTTATAGTTGTAGTCTATCAAATATTGGATTAAATATCCAAAGTAAGTATGTAAGATGCGAGTCATGCAGATTGATATATCTTCTCTCCTCTGTTATCAAAATAGGAAAATTAATAAGATCTGATGAACTCAATTCCCTCAATTCCCCATGCTTCTATAGATTTGGATGGTGTAGTACCACCACTTATGTGATCCAGAGGTTTATGTCTGATATATTATATGGAATGCCACCCATCTGTTCTCATATCAGTTTTATGTTTATGAGTCTCTTTGATGAACCTGCCATAAAAGTTCAGTGAAGCTGCCATCAGGGCGAGGGCTTGGTGAGCCGACAGTGGACAGCACAGACTGTCGCTGCTGACAAGTTAAATGCTAATAACTAATAAGTCTAAAGTGCTATTCACAGGGGACTGGTAATGCAACAGGAGCTTATAGTGGCCTGGAGTCTGTGATTTAGAGGTCTACACAGGATGGAAAACGACAGGCAGGCCCGATCCAAATTGAAACAAGGATATTAGATCCAGATCCAAAATGTGGTTGAGCAAAACAGACCAAACAAAAAGAAAACCAACATTGATGGGTGGTGGTGACGCGCACCACATGGTCAGAGCTGCTCAGATTCATGACATATTGACTCACAGATCCAAAACTTGTGGCAATAAAAGGAAACATTTTCCAAATAAAAACACTTTTCTCTGCTTTATTAGTCAACGTTTCGGTCACCAAGAACCTTCATCAGGACATTAAGAGGATACAATGGTGGTGTGTGTTCTTTTAAGCACCACCAAATCAATGTGATTGGATGATTGGAAGTGTCAGCAATCCCTATTGGTTGAGGAAGTGACATCATCACATATCCATTGCACCATGGAAAAAAAAAAAAAAAACAGGAAGAGGAGAAAAGAAAAAACCATGTCAGACAAAGAACATCAAACATCCATCACTATTGAAAATTACACATTAAAAACATTGCTGGGTCAATTTACTAACAGCAACTTAAACAACAAGATCAAAATGCCAAGCCATCATCATTACAATTAAGTAGAAATTCTATATTTCACAGACATACACTCAAATCGAATTCATCATCGAGACCAAATTGGGTCCCAAAACTTTGGAGGTCTGTTATCCAAAAGGCTTTTCGTTTAAGAAGAGCTTCCTTTAGATCACCTCCACATCTAGACAAGACTACTTTTTCAATCCCACAGTAGCTTGAAGCTGTGATTGGATGATTTGCCTGTTTGAAATGGACTGTAATTGGGTTATCTAAATTATTGTTGCGGATAGCTGACCGGTGCTCCACTATACAGACTTTTAATGCTCTTGTCATTTCAACATAAGCCTTAGTGCAGCTACATTTGATTAAATAGATGACTCCTGTTGTTCAGCATGTAATGACTCCACGTACTTTGTATTTCTTTCCGGTTAAAGGATGCGAAAAGGTGTCACATTTGGTTGTAAATTCAATAAAAGGAACCCTACCTGACTGGCCTTTTCACACCGGGGACGAAACGAAAAAAAAAATAAACAAAAATGCAGAATATTCGTTGACGATTTTTCACTTTCGAATATTCATTCACGTTCTGTGCATTCCACCGAAAATAAAAGGTTTGCACCGTCACACGATCATCGATTCATCACTGTTGTTACTACTGTGTAATAAACCCACACTCAACTCTACACACTGGAGACAAACCCGTTATTCCAAGTGTGCAATACTGTGTAGAAAAGTTACAATGTGGTCACATTTCCTATGGGTGGCGCCGAAGAAGCAAGTTATTATAACTAGTGTAAATGCTGAGCTTCATTGCACTGGTTTCCATCATTCATGACTGGATTGGACTGTGTGTAAATGTGTTAATCATACGTATGATTATCATATAATACATGGCCATTAATACAAGGCTTAACGGTCAGTTTATAATGGTCAGCTTATTTCGGAGCTCGTGGATTTCTCAAGGAAAGACAGTGAGCTCATATGCTTCCATTGCTGGTAATTATAATAATATCACTTATGGCCATGTTAAGAGTATTAAATGCAGCATTGAAGTAGCTGAATCAAACCATTCAGAATCATTCAAAAGCCAGTTTCTGTCCTCTTGTGCTGTCCCCCCACTGTATGATTTAGTGGCTGCAGGATTTGGCCAATCTCTGTGGCACAGGCTGAGTTATGGGCCGCAGACAGCCCCAGTGTAGTGTGTCAGCTGCAAATCGATGTACACATCTAAATATAAACTTGTCTCATGTAACGCTGACAAAATCATCATCCCATTTTATTTTTTAATAAAAAACCCAGCCATCGTGCGGTAGTGTCGGTGTGTGAGAGTGTGTGTGTGCGAGAGAGACAACGAGTGTTCATGATGTTACTGCACTGCTGGGTTTTGACTGAGCCATCACTCAAAGGGAGAGATAAAGGGAATCTCCCTCCCTCTACACACACACACACACACACACACACACACACACACACACACACACACACAAGAAACATGGTTTGACCAGTTGAGGATGGAGTCAGGTGAGAGTATATTCTGGTAGAAGACAGAGGAAGAAAGGAAGGAGGTCCATGGCTTTGGGCCAAACTGATTTTTTTGTGTCTACATGGACTTCTTCCTGAGGCTGAGAATAGCATTGACTTGCCCTTTGTTTCACCCAGATATATAACTGTCTCAATGGCAAGGTCATGTGACAGTTTCACACTCTCTCTCTCTTCTTTGTTTCAGCCTGACCCATCCTCACTTGATCTCAGATATGGTATTGCATTACAGCAAGACAACAACCAATAAGAACAATGTTAAATCAAAGCAAGTTTCAATTATCCCTATTGTCAGCGTAAGCGTGCCTTGTCTTACCGCCGTTCTCCACCATGCTAATGCACCGCCGGTCGGTGGGCCGGAGGAGGGTGACGAGTTGGGGGGGGGGGGTGAGAGCTGGGCCCTCAGAGGGGACTTGGGGAACAAGCCGGTGACACATTGATGGATCTCAGTCCTGCTTCGCATAATCATTCTCCTGGCCACTCGAGGACAGAGAGAGAGGAAGAGAGACAGAGGAGAAGAGGCAGAGACAAAGAGACAGACAGAGGAAACAGAAAGACAGAGTGGGAAAATAGGGAAAGGGGAAAAGGGGGGAAGTAGAGAATGAAAACTGTAAGAGGGAAGATCCAGAATGCCAAGCGATGCATTATTGTGAGGAAGGAGAAAAAAGCAAAGAGAGAGCTGAACGATGCAAAGCACTCGAATGAAGCAATGGGGAGCGGGGTGAGTGGGAGGAGAGGGGAGGAGGAGTGGGGGGGTGAAGAAGGCGAGAGAGGATGGAGTCAGAGGGGGGAAAAGAGGCGATGTAAAAGAGGGCCGTGGGAGCCGAGCATGTCGAGGGCTGGGAGAGATCAGAGCTGCAGCTGCGGCTCGCGATAGCAGTGTGTGTGTTAACACGCTACTTCGCTCCCCTCGTACATCTGTTCATTCATTCCCCTTCGCTTGGAGCCGGGCGCCGCCAGGTGATCATTTTCTCTGTGAATTAGGACTCCCGGCAGAGTACAGTCCATTAGGGCGGATCGCAGTGTATCAGTGTCTCTCACAACCAATTGAGCATGAGAGAGCAAGCACACACAAGTAGCGGCTGTCGCCAAGAGCCGGCGCAGCATTGTACAAATGTGACACTTGTTTTATCATGTCTTGTTGCTTCAGGACGATTGCAATAGTTGCAATTTTACACTGATTTAAAATGGCATATATATGACAGTTTTTGTTTATCATGTGCTTTTTTTGCCGTGCTCTCTCTAAATGTTGTAATTTCACATCACCCATTTTGAAACAAATGGACACAAATAGATGAACTAATAACATAAACCCTGTATTTCCCTCAAAGCTGCCAGTGTCAGCTGTAACTGCCTATATTATTTTGCAGCACCGAGGCATTTTTATCTCGTCTTCAACTGGTAGGCTACTACATACTGAAGCAAGGCTTTAACAAGGAAAAAAAACAACAACTGGATCCTTCTTTACTTCAGAGATGAACGTAAAATGGTATGTTTTTTGTATGGGTCCTTTTACACCTTCATCATTTATTGCCTTTTAGTTCTGGTCTGGTTCGTGTTCATATGACTTACCACTAATGAATCAAGAGCTGCAATTCCAGGTCGTCAAATACCAATGCTAATACCGGCCATTGCAATATTGGATGCTCAGGGCAACTGCTCCAGGAAGTCAAGTGGCGTAGCATAAAGAGCGACAAAGTCCGCGTAGGGAGGACGATGTGTCAAACAAACACATGGCTTTCCCCCAAGAGACCAAGTATCTTGACACATAAGATTTGTGCGTGGTTAGTAACGCGTGATTAATGTTGTGAAATGGTTGCAATTAGGTTAAGGCAACAAAACGACTTGCTTAAGGTTTAGAAAAAAGATCATGGTTTGGCTTAAAATGAGTATGACTGTTACGTATCTTAAGCTACGGACACAAAAGTCATGTGACATAATGTTGTCAGTAAAAATAATTTAACTTTAGGTTTCACATGGGACACGAACGCTGGTCCCCTTAGTGAAAAGTTTGTTTGACCCATCCCCCTTTTGCGGACTGTCTCACTCTTAATACCATGTCACATGCTCTGAGAGTCTAAGGGCGCATTCCCACCAGCCTTGTTAAAAGGTGCCTTGTGTGTCAGTATCAAGATGCACAGTCATAACGAACCTTTGTCAATATTACAACAATATTATATAATATTTCCAATGATTTTAAGAGTTTTAAGGTTTTAGCTGTGTGAATGCTGTTGGTATTTTTTTCCCCTTGTATCAAAATTTAGCATAGCACAATGGATTATAAGGCTGTTTTAAGTTGTTGTAAACGCTGTGTTAACAATGTTGAGCTTACTTGACAAAATTAATTGAGTATACTCAACCTGCGCTTTAATTTCCTAGATTTTGCCGTTGTGATGATTGATTGTGTTCACTTACTTCTCTGTAGAGCTTGACATACCTCCAGTTTGTCTGCAGCGCTGCTTTCCAGTACCCAGCCAGAGGGCAAACACATTCTTCAACAGCTGAACCCAAAAAGCAATTAAAGGACTTTCAACAAAATGACAGCCGGCAACAGGTCCAGTTTTTACATCCAGTCTCCAGCGTTTAGCTCGCACACCTTATTATGGATAGGATTATGTAAGATTGTTTGCATCTCAAGTGGCATCACCGTCTGTCCAGTATCATAGGCAGTCCAGGGAAATTCAAATTACAATTATCAGTTGTATTATTTTTACACTAATACAGTCATCAAACTCAAGATATAATATTGAACTTTCATGCAGTTGTTTCAAACATAGGAATAATTTCAGACTAAAGAAAAGAAATAGCATTCTTCCACTACTTAAGTGTTTGAGCAACTGTGTTAAATGGACTAAATGTTGTAATTGTTCAACTGCAGCTACTGAACATGTGCGGATTGATTGGTGCTATGCTCAAGGAAGATATTTTAATATTTTTTGTAGGAGTTGAACAAAAATATAGCATTCGCCATATTCTGACCTGAGAATATCCTTTAAAGGGAAAATATAATTGTGTTATCATCCAGTCATAATAACTAAAAAGTATATTTTAACCTGACCTGCCAGATGGTTTGTTACACAGAAACATCTGAGAAGCCGTCATTGGAAACTGTTTGGAAAAGGGAAGGCTTTTTCAAAAATATTCTGCAGGTGATTGGATGAACCATCTGTCAATCAAACTCTTACCAAAGCCAGTTGGGAGAAGAGCAAAAACGTGTTTTCCATTGAGAAAAGCCTTCAGTGTCTTTGCTCTTATAATGAAGAAATATTCTCCAGTTCTGATATAACTGATGATATCGCAGCATCTACGCTAACGTCTTCAGGAGCCGCCATTGTTGTTTTGAACGAACAAACAGGCGCCTCCCTGTGTCGTCAAACACACATAAACCACACCTGTAGCTGCCAGTAGCTCCTCACAGGGCGCTGGCTGGTCCGTGCACTTGCTTGTCGGACACAAACGCATCACTTGAAGCTTGACAAGATGTGATATGCTCGGGACATTGCAAGAATCCCGCTGCCTTGCAAGGTGAAATATAAAATAAAATAAAAATAAATAAAATTAAAGCTGCGAGCAGCGATGAACAGGCCCTCGCACCTTCCCGCACGCTGGGGGTACTGGCGGGATGCTGATCGACGCGGCCAGGCACAATGAAACTGGAACTCTGATGAGTGCAATGACTCCTGCCACAAAACTCTACAACAAACGGTTCATGAGTTATGAAAGAGGGCGTGGCAAATGTGTAGGGGGTGGGGAAAACCATAACAATGAAACAGGAACTCTCTGCTGAATGATATGACACCTCCCACAAGACTCTACGACAAACGGTTTATGAGTTATGAAAGGGGGCATGGCTAATGTGTAGAGAGCGGGGATAACAATACCATCTTAACAGGCACTCTCTGCTGAGCGATATGACACCTCCCACAAGATTCTACGACAAACGGTTCATGAGTTATGAAAGGGGGCATGGCTAATGTCTCGGGGCGGGGTTATGAGTGTAAATTTGCATGTAAATGTCCTCAGGACTGGACCCTTATCATGCAGATCGGACTATGTACAGCAAGCCCCACATGTAGGTGAAACCGGAGCGAGGGGCTCATTTTTTCCAATTTTCTAAGGGGCGCTAGCGAGCCATTTTGCAACATCCACGCCCGAGACCCTTAAAATATCAAATTTTTCACCGCGTCTGATAAGTGCGCCAAGTTTAACAACTTTTTGAGCATGCTAAGGCCCTCAAAAAGGCGATTCATTTGCATGAAAAAGAAAAAGAAGAATTCCTACAGTTTCAATAGGGCCTTCGCTGGCCCGACGTTGTCAGTGCTCGGGCCCTAAATATCAAATGTTACCAATACTAAATTTAAGTGAAACTCTATGGAGCATGGAGACTTTGTTTCTGGCTATTGTGCTGTTGAAATGGCTTACATGACATAACACACAAACAATTGCCTATTAACACACCCAGCAGACACACAACAACATTAGTTGGCCACCTGATGAATGTCTTCTTTTAGCTCTGTTCTGGTCTCCACCAACTGAAAAATGATCTGGCTCGAGTTGCTAAATGTCTAATGTTTTAATCTCTGGCCGACAGCCGGCGCTGATGGAAAAAACCCTGCTGGAGACTGTCTTAGCTGGACTTGGTTTTAGGTGCCAGGTTTTGATAGTTAGTTAATAATAAATCCATTGTTGATATGACTTGTAAGTGTTGAGCAGTACAGAGTGGTTCACGTTCTGTCCTGAATTCCTTCAGTGGTAACACATTGTAAGGCAAATTGCAGTAGAGCAAAAGTATGTCCTTTAATTCCAGTGTGGTTAATAAAACAGACAGTGGGAGAGGCAGTGTAAGACTAATTACATACATATGCCTGTGTGTATTTGTGTGGGGGGAAAAGAAAGATAGACAAAGACAGAGAAAGAGAGATGAATAAAAGTAGAGCGCTAATCCAGTGATGAATCTGTGTGTATTTTGGTGCTGGCAGTTCTGATTTATCACCAACACTTTATTCAAGGTCCTGAAATTAGTAAGTCGCTCCACAAGATGGAAACCCCCGACTTCAGAGATGGTGACAAACTGGGTGTCTGCAGCTGCGTGTGTGTGTGTGTGTCTTCGTGTGTTAAGGTTAACGTGCCTCTCTTTACGTGCATGCATTTAATGTGTTCATCTGCGTGGGTTGCTCAAGACTGCATATGATAATATGTAAACTGTTCATCTGAGTGTTTTTAATGCATGTGTGTGTGTGTGTGTGTGTGTGTGCTGCCGTCGGGCATATGAGTTCCCAGACTGCAGCCAGAGGAGTGCAGTCAGACTACCTGTGCCGGTCATGAACGGACCTAAAAGAAACACTTTTACCTCTGGGACAAAAGTTTCTTCAAGGTGCACATCCACTTCCCGGAAGATGAACAAAATATTAACAGAATGATAGAGCGAAGCAGACTGAGGCTATTATAAAGGAGAAAGGTGGGAGAGCTGGGTGTTGGGGGTGCTCCTGAGGACATTATGAGAAGCGGTACGCTGGCTGATGATGAAAAGGCTGCAGAGTCTGGCTGAGAGAATTTGTTGAGATATAGGTGCGATACAGCAGGCCTTGGGCTCAGGGCGGACGCTGCCGGGGCTGAGACAGTGAGATAATATAAAGTGCCTTTCTACAACCTTAACTCCTCTCCGGTGCCGGCGGCACAAGGGTGCATTGGGGGCCAATGTCTGTCCAAATGAGCTTCTGTGCCCCCTTCCCCCACCATGCTCAAAATTAATTATATTAATATACATTAAAAGTAATTTACAATCAATTTCATAAGTTAAGAAAATACATATCATGTTCCCACTGGATGAGAAATAATATACAATAAACAACAAAAGACAGAAAATCAGTTTGTTCAGTTCAGTTATTTCCCCACGAGTAAATCGTCTCCTCAAACAGATCAATAAATACATATATATAATAACAAATACATCAGATATCTAAAGCTGTTTATCCTCTTTTCAGGGTTTCAGGTTTAATGATGGTAAAAGCTTTTTTAGTCATAAAAAAGCGCATGTTTTCAGTCTACAGAAGTGAGTAAAAGCATTGGTACATACTGCATTTTGATGACTATAAAACATTTTGCCATCAAAGAAAACATTTTTGATCGTCATTTAACCCTAAACCCTAACTCGCCGGTGGCAGGCAGGTGGGTTTTAAAAGAATAACCTGCATTTGAACATAGCCAGAAAAACCACAAAGTATACATGATTTATAGTCAGTAAGCCACACTTCAAAGATGAATCCACCAGGTCTGAACTTCTATGCCTAACGGGCCAGTTCACTCAAAACACAAAGGGAATATTTTCCGACTTTCCCTTGGTGGTATTCTGCCATGTAGAAAGGTTTTGTCCGAGCAATTTTTGTGTTAAGACATTTGCAGCCACCCAAATAAAATGTGAGTGGAATTGTGTTTGTGGTGTTTTAAGGTACAGTGTGTAACATCTGGCGGCATCTGGCGGTGAGGCTGTGTGTAGAATAACTACGGTGGCCGACGTGGAAATGTGAATGGTCTTATCTAGAGTGTGTGTGTGTACGTGAGAAGTGAGTGGTGAAGCTAGAGAGAGAGAGAGACGCAGCGAATGTGTGAGTGAACAAGTGAACTAGTGGAGCAGAAGAGAGTTAGTTTAGCTTTGAGAATATCAGTGAATGTTCAATGGATGTTGCAGTTTGTGCAAAAATAAATGCTGCCGCTCCTCCAGACAAACGGAGGTTTCTGTGTCTTGTTTCCGGGCAGCTGAGTGGAGTGACGGGGGGTTAACTCCGGAGCGAGTTACGTTATTGACTCCGGCCCAAGCAGGAAAAGTTAACACAGTGGTTGGTCCGTTCTGGGCTAGTGTAGAAACATAACGGCAGCTCCGTGAAGAGGACCCACTCCCTATGTAGATATAGACGGCTCATTCAAAGGTAACGAAAACACAACAATTCTTATTATCAGGTGATTATACAATAAAGAAAAGACTTATTAAAATTATGTTGCATTTCTGCCAATAGATCCCCCTACATTTTATCCCCTGGTCCTTTAAAGCAGAAATATTTGAAAAACTCAACAGCATCATACACCTACACCTTTACGGTCGGATTAGGGGGTGAGCTGTGTCTCACAATTTCTGGACCTTTTCCGAAACCTTCAACCCAACATTCACACCCACTTGACACCGTAATGGGTCATGTGTATGGAGATGAGAGAAGGGCCAGGGTTTGAACTTCTCTCTCAAGCTCTCTTTTTTCATTCTTTACTCAACGATTATCACATCACCCCCCTGACTTTCTGACAATTTGTTTTGTTGCCTATTGAGTCTGAAAAATAATACAGTAGTTTGGAGAGTTGGTGTTACAAATGTTCCAGTGCCTTCGGGTGGAAAGCAAATTTTTGATCTCACTTATTTGTGCCAGTTTAGCTGTTGTATTGCTTGTGCAGCCCATCTCAAACAGATAATGTACAGACTGCACTAGGGATCCAATCTCGGCTGTATGGGTTGTTGCTGCTGCTGTAGAGGACCAATCACATGTTGCATTAAATCGAAGTATGCTTGATTGGTTGCGAGCAAAACCATACAAATAGAGTATTTTTTTTTAGATCTGGGGACAAAACTGATCAAATGCAGGTATCGTTTGACTGGAGAGAAGTTTTGAGACTACTTGCTACTGGGTTATTTCGGTCGATACCTTAAAGGTACACAGCACAGATGTTAGCTTTGCTTACCAGCAACATCTGCCTGTGACATTTTTTTATGTGACAACTCTGACTGATCTCAAAATTTTCCAGAAACTTACAAGGCTCAAGTTAAAACATTTTCTCCTGATGTGGAATGAATGTACGTCTGTTAGCTTCCACTTGCATCTATCCATTGACTATAATTATGCAATAGCATTTGGTTACCACGGTAATACGGACCATGGTGATACGATGTTAGGACATGAGTAAAAAGGAGTTAAAACAAAGCTACATAATCACCATGTTCTCATCCCAACTCGTCACGTTTCGGTCGCAGTAAATGTGCTTAAAGGTCCCATATTATAAAAAAGTGAGATTTTCATGTTTTTTTATTATAAAGGAGGCTTTAATCCTATATAAATACTGTGAAAGTATCGAAACGTTCAATCCACAGGGAAGTACACACAGCCCGTATTCAGAAACTCTGCATTTGAAACAAGCTGTCAGGAATTCTGTCCATTTGTGATGTCACAAATATACAATATTTAGACCCTTTACACAGATTTAAACGTAAACATTCTAAATGTGTCCCAGTTTATTCCTGTTGCAGTGTATGTGAATGTCATCAGCTCACAGGAAGTACTCATGGACCCAAGCTGTTGCCTTTTGCTGTTGCAATTTCGTTGCAATTCTGACGAAATGCGCTAAAACAGAGCGTTTCAGACAGAGGGTAAATACAGGCATATTCAGGCCGACAGTATGAGGAAAATAAAGGTTTTTTGAACATTACAGCATGTAAACATGTTCTAGTAGAAACACAAAATACAAGTATGATCCTGAAAATTTGCATAACATGGGACCTTTAATGTTGTGAATTAAACAAAAAACACTACTAAAGTTGATTTTTAAATGCTTCACCAACAGGAGGATATCTGCCTTTGTGTGAATAGTATTTTGTCAGTAGAATCAAATTGTTTTAGAAGATATTTAGTATATCAGTATTTGTGGTCATATTCTCAGTCTTTAGTAGCTTAATCATGTCATGTGATAAGCTACAACACAGACAGATATTACTCGGACCACTACAGAAATTTATAGATTAACATTTAATATCCAAGGATTCACATTATAGACACTACCCCTGACTATCCCTGTAATAATCTGGCCACAATTTAACACACTGACCACACAGGGTCCAGGACGGTGATCAGGATAGTACCACCTCCAACTCATTTTGAGCCAGGAAAAAACCCCTGCATGCTGCTGTCAAATCCTAATTTTAGCGTTGTATGTTACCAGTCACCCCTGTGGAAAAAGTGTCAATGTTTTTCTTTTTATTTAATGCATGTATTATATTTGTGTTGTATGTTTTTTTCTAATTGACTTTGTTTATGACAATAAAGATGAACTGAACTGAACTGCATGTGTGAAAGCGTCCTAAAACTCACTTTGCATTCAAAACATACTTTTAGTGAATTTCTAAATCTGAAATGAACACTCTTATTGGTATAAATATGCAGTTGAATCTGGGCCTCAGTGTTTTGTGCTTCTAAAGCAGTTTTAAGGATGTGTGCTGGAGAGACATGGGATGTCTACTATCTCTGCTTGACTGTAAGGGAATGGCAAGAACAGAGGGTGCTGGGGAAGAGATTAATGGATAATGGAGGAGGGAAGTGGTGGAGTAGCGTTAGAAGGATGGGGGCAGAGCCGAGGTATAGTGATGGAGGGCAGGAAGGACGACTGGTGCAGGTAAGTGAAGGAGCGGATTGGTGGGGTAAATCCGGATATCAGAGATTGCAGGTCTGTGTTGAGATGGATTGGTGCTGGCTGGGCCAGTTTGTACCTGCTATCAGTTGTGTGAGGGGCAGAGAGAAAGAAAAAAAAAAGGTGAAAGGAGGTGGCTGGTTGGAGAGACAATGAGAGGAAGAGTAGAGGAGGGTTAGAGGACAAGGAGAGGAATGGGAGAGAATAATCCAGGATGATGAAAGGGTGTAAATGGAAGAGAAGGAAAAGAAGAGGAAAATGGTGAGAGAGGGGGAACATAAGCAGGCAGGATTGGAGAAAGCAAAAAGTGGAATATAGGGGGAGGTTTGAAATAGTAAAAAACAGCTAGCCAAGTGAGTTTCAGCATATCCTTCATTGGTCTCTCTCTCTCTCTCTCTCTCTCTCTCTCTCTCTCTCTCTCTCTCTCTCTCTTCTTCAGTATGATTTATGAGCGCAAAGCTCCAAAACACTCTCAGACACTGTCTTCCACAGCGCTGTTGATGATGTGGGTATTTATACACACACTCTGCCATTTCCCCGCTTTCCTGCATGCAGCACAAGTGTGTGTGTGTGTGTGTGTGTTTGTGTGTGTGTTTGTTTGTTTGTGTACTTGTGCATCATAGATTTCTCCTGACTTAACCCAATTTCTTTGTCCTCAAAATGCTGCCCAATGACTTTGACAACATCAGCCCTTGCAGAAGGTTCTGCAGTAGCAGCAACACACACACACACACACACACACACACACACACAGGATTACTGTGAATGTTCTGTATTTATCCCAAGGCCATAATGGTTTTGGCTTGCCACTTGACAGCTTTAAACACAAGGGCTCAGCAATAGGACAGTATCAGCGGAGGGAGGAAAACAACATTCATTAACAACCTTTGACCTGTTCATAGACTCTCTGTATCTACCGAGGGGCACACAGAGTCCTCTTTTCCGTACACTCTGTCTTGTGAGCAACGCACTCGGGAGACACAGAGAAATGGAGGAATGAATGGATGGAGAGAAGAAGAAAAGGGGAAAACCATTCTCCAGTTTTGCTGGGACTTCTGAAGAAGTTTTCCATAATGTTCTTTTTTACAGTGTCATCATACCATGAATGAATTCCTTTGGAAAAAGTTGAGCACCTTCATGAATAAAAAAACAAGTAAACAGCAATCACAGACGACGACGCTCTTCACACGCCTAATATAATGTGTAATTGGTTATAATTTAGCTTTAATTTATTCATGATCCGTCAGTGGCCGTAGTCTATTTGGCTGCGCAGTCTCTTTTCTTTACCCTCCACATATGGAAGGTAAAGCTTTATTAATATGTGCAGTGTCTCTCCCACACGTCTCATTCATTATAGATAACCTTACACAGAACTGGTTGAATGGTAGAGGATACAGTACTCGGGGTAGGGAGGAGACGATGACTTGGGGTGTTAACAGAGCAGGTCTGAGTGCAGCTCTTTAAAAGGGAGCGATCAATATCCAGTGGTACTGGTGGTGACTTTTTTCATTTTCACCATATGCACTCCTCTGCCCCATGCAATGGTTAGGCAGTTTGTTCCCCTCACATTTTTCTCACCAGTGGCTCTTCTGTCTGCAGGGCACTCCTTAAAAGACATGTAAACACTGTACTTACTGTAATCTTTGAAAAATGCATTCAGTACAGAGGAAATTATAGCCAGATTACCCTGTAAAAGGGCCTTTACATTAATTTTTTAGCCTTATGGGTTTCTTTAATTTAATAATTCTCCCCAGTCTTGGGGAAAGTAAAGGGATGTGATATATTCTCTGTGGAAGTCCAGGTGTATTAGACATGTTCATGAGTCACACAATGTCAGTCTAGATCAGGCAGCAACTTCCGGGTCTGAAAAGTGAAGCCAATGCTGAAGTGCTTTAAACTTGCATTATTTCCTTATAGCCAACAGGGGGCGACTCCTCTGGTGGCTACAAAGAAGTCTGATTGTATAGAAGTCTATGAGAAAATGAGCCTAAACTTCTCACTTGATTTACTCATGTTCATTTAGTAAATTATGGTCCCGTTTAGAGTCAAACACACCATCAAGCAGCGGTTGTAGCGGTTGTGCACTATCTGAACCCGTGCTTCGCTGCCACACTGGAGACGGGAATTACCAGACTCTCTGAAAATGGCGGACGGCCTTCAGATTTTTCTGCCATTGTCAAAAAAACAGTCAGTCAGTGACAGAAAATATTCGGTTAATGCAACCTCTGCCATAAAGCAGGGGATGCTTTAGGGCGTGGCTAGCTTGTGATTGACAGGTCGCTACCAAGGTGTTGTCCGGTCTCGGAGTTGTCCATGTTTTCTTGTCTTAGAACTTTAACCCTTTCACAGTATGTTTTAAGTTCATCAAAGTTAATTGTAACATTTTGGTTGCCTAGAAATGTCTTATTCAGTGTACAGTTAACTCCACCCTCTCGTGTCTCTTCTGGTTGCAAAAAAACAAGATGGCGACGGCCAAATTGCCGAAATTGAAGCTTCAAAACCGCAGTCCACAAACCGATGGGTGACGTCACGGTGGCTATACGTCCACTTCTTTTACACAGTCTATGGCCAGATCAATTCTGAAGTTAATTGCTTTTAAGACAAGTCAGTACAAGTCGCTGACTCGAGTGCATACCTCTGTGGAATATCAGTGAATTTTTCAAAAAGAAAAGAAACTTCATAGAACTACAACTTCTATCACACATTCGCAGCATCAGCTGGTTTTACTTTCTACAGCAAACATGCAGTAACAGTGGTGGTAGACGGATCACCCCTTCAGAACTTCTGAGCTGAAAGCCAACATCAGCAATTTTAGGTCATGTATGCACTACAACTGAAGATATGAACAGTGATATGAGAGCCATGGAATTTCTTAAGAAACCTGGTATGAGTGTGGTTTGTCTGTTAGTTTAGATAAAGCCTGAATTGATCAGTGTGGTTTGGTACAAGCTTAAACTACATATTGTTTAGCATCTGTTGAGCTGGTACAAAACCACAGCAAACATGAGGCTATTTGGCTTCATTCACCTGTCATCACGGTAGAATCAATCACAGCAAATAATGCCAAATATTATATGTTGGTATTGTACGTTTCTGAACCAAAAATATGTTTCATAATCACGTTTCATATCAGCCTTGTATCACGCTTGTAGAAACACACGATGACTCGTTAACATTCTGAAATAATTGGTGAGGTTTAGGCAACAAAACAACTTAGTTAAAGTTAGCAAAAAGATCATGGTTTGTAATAAAATAATAACATAACAATGTAACGTAACAACTGTAACAACACAATACTGTAAATATACATAAAAATGTTCACAATCAATGTATCTGTGGTTTGTAGAAATGTACAATGTCAACACTTTTGTCAGGCGACATGACGCCCATGTACATACTCATCAGGTCAAGTATCATAATACTTCATAATTACTTCATAATATATAATGATTATAGTTATAAAGCATTATGAATATTTTAAGTGCTTATAACTATAAATATACAGTGCAATAAACATGCATTATAAATATGTTTATAATGCATTATAGACATGGGCTATCGGGAATGGTGCATTATCAAAAGTGACAGCGAGCGAAGTGAAGTCAACCTACCATGATAAAAGCAAGTGAATGCTGCGGTGGGTAAAGGACTTCCATGGGAGCATAACTCAGTGTCAGGTGCACAGGTCTGCAGAGGAGACACTGCTGAGCTTTTTAAAGGAAAGCCGTGGAACATTTGAGAAGGTAAAGTTAGAATCAGCAGCATTTGGCGGCTTGAAGGATCTGGATATATGGGAGTAATAAAAGCTGTACGAGTTACAGAGTGCACCTGCTCTGTACCAAATTCCCTAGAGATGCAAGGTAGCTTTAAGGGCTCCAGTTTGGGAGAGGGCTCTGAGGAGGCTTTAAAGTTCAGAGGTCAGACACTGCAGAGATGGTACTGCAGAAAGGGTGAACAGCCTACTTCTTTATCTTGTCCACTGCATTTAAGCCACTTCAGTGATGCTTGATCTCTCTCTCTCACTCTCAGGAGACCTGTTCTAAACAGCTGGAAAACATTTACTGCATAATAATCTAACGTCAAACTTATTTAGTTTTATTGCTAACTAGGTGTCATTAATCTCAGCACAAGCCAAAAGATGAAATGACACATGAAATAACTGTATCTTTCAATATGTGACTGTGCCCTACTTGCTACCACTTTCAAATATAGGTTTATATGTAATTAATTGCTTTATTAAGGCTTAATTAATTGTTTAGTAATGCCTCATAGATCAGCAACAGGCCATAAATAAAACTTGAGTTAACAGGTTGTGATAAATCCCTTTAACGGATTTGTAGAACTGGTCTGGAGATGGCTCATATGTGGTGTGATGAGGTTGATCCAACATCACAAAGTGAAGCAATGTGGCTCCGTAACATAACCCCTCCAAGTATTTTTCAATTTTATTAGTCATTATTTTTTTCTTGTAAATTTACGATTTAAAACTTAAATTCTGAACTTTTTCCTCTGAATTTTACCCCCCCCCCAGCTCTGTTTTTTTTCTCTCTCTCTTTACCTACAATGGTCCTAATACGCCATCATGCGTACACATAAATAATCATCTCAATATAAAAAAATATATCTGGATCTGAACCAAATACGTTTATGAACTACTTAAACATTTATTAATGGATTATCAACATTTATAACTGCATTATTATCAAATAGAAACAATATACATCAAAAGGGATTTTTTTTTTTACTACCTTATTAGCCTATTACAGATCTATAAAAAAGCATGAATAAATGATTTAGTATCCCTCATTAAAGTCATTAGGGTGCTTTATTAGAAAGTTGTCCCCACTACTATTTGCCTGCATTACTGCTGTATCTGAGATGCCTTTTGCATGAATTTCTA
Source organism: Sebastiscus tertius (assembly GCA_916701665.1). Classification (NCBI taxonomy): domain Eukaryota; kingdom Metazoa; phylum Chordata; class Actinopteri; order Perciformes; family Sebastidae; genus Sebastiscus; species Sebastiscus tertius. The sequence goes on along the minus strand of CAKAOH010037826.1, from coordinate 93,917 downwards.
TTTTTCCTGGCATTAAGCTCACAGCAGGTCTGGTCCAATACATTATGACTGAAGCAGCCAATAAACCAACAGCCTGTTATATTTCTGCTGTAAATAGATCGAGTGTGTTTGTGTTTACAGCAGTAATTCTGTGAAAGGAGTGACTTAAATACATATTTTACACCACAGTTTATCATTTTTAAGAACCACCAAAAATCTTCCACAATAATCTTTGTGGGAAGTTTAATCATCGGCCTTTATTTTCTGTTGATAAGAAGAGCTTGTGGTTGTAGCTCTGGAATGTGTGTAGTGGTTTCTTCAGCCAGCATTTTATGTTCGGTAGAAGAGAGCCTATACTTTTTTCCCCCCAACATTGTTCTCTGGGCATGCACAAGACCATAGGCAGCACTGATAAAAGGCTAAATTATCACCGGAAATATTCTGCGCAGTCTGCCCGAGGGATTTAACTCGGTGGGTCAGGGACGGCTGCTCGGTGTGGGAGGATCCTCTCGTGGGACCTCCACCTGACTCTGGCTGGGAAAGGCGCATTTTTTCAATGGCGGTGCGCTGTGACCGGCTCTAGGTCCTCTTGGAAAGGCCTGGGGTGAAGGTGATTCGAGCTGTGAGCTTTACAGCACCCCTCACCTGGACCTCAGTGCTCCCCTGTGGGGAGGGACGAGGCCCTCTGCTACTAGCGAGACTGTCAACCCGGGCGGACTGTCCTCAGTGCGTCAGAGGTCTGCGGCGATTTCAGCAGCCAATGTGTTTATGATTAAATTGTTTACAAAGTTCTTCAAAGATCAATATTTTGCTTTCAATGTGAACCAGATTGATGCATTTAAAGCTGCAGCTGGTCACGCCCAAAGGAAAGCAACCAATCAGAGTCAAGGAGTCTCTAACACAGTGTCAATCACTGCTCATGAAGCGCTGATCAAATATGAATCAATATTCTGTTACTGTAATGCCTATTTCTCTCCTCAAATGTTTTCAGAAACATCTTGCAGTGTACTGTTTAGTTGTAAAATGAAAGCGTCTGCGTCGGCCACTGGTTGGTTTTGACTTGATTGTTTTCATTATGGTAGCCCGGGGTCACAAACTTTCTCATTTTACGGCTGAACAGATTAACTTTCACACATTATCTGTCTCATGTACTACTGTCAGGATACAGTCACAGTTTGAGCAAATGTGAAGTTATTTTTACTAGGACTGTCAAAGTTAACGTGATAATAACATTTTAACGCCACTAATTCCTTTAAGTCATGAACGCAACTTGTGATTTTTAGGTTGTAGCGGCTCAGTTCTAAAGCTAGAGTGAAAATACTGGTATCATATGAAACTAGAAAACCTGAGGAATCCATGTCATAGTAGCTTGTTGCGAAGGAGGCTAAATAACGCTCCAAACTTATGCTAAATTTGGGCGATGATGGGGCATCGCCATTTTCAAAGGGGTACCTTGACCTCTGACCTCCAGATATGTGAATGAAAATGGGTTCTATGGGTACCCACGAGTCTCCCCTTTACAGACATGCCCACTTTATGACAATCTCATGAAGTTTGGGGCAAGTCCTAGTCAAGTCAGCACACTGATACACTGACAGCTGTTGTTGTTGTTTAGTTGAGCTGCAGTTTGCCATGTTATGATTAGAGCATATTTTTTTTATGCTAAATGCAATGTGTTGTTAATTGATTTCCAATAATAAATATATACATACATTTGCATAAAGCAGTGTATTTTTCCACTCCCATGTTAATAAGAGTATTAAATTTCTGACAAATTGAATGTACCCTTTAAGGTACAGTTTGAAGTGATAAAAAATGTGTGATTAATTTGTGATTAATCGCAATTAAATCTTTTAATTCATTGACAGCCCTCATTTTTATATAAGTTGCCAACTGCAGCTTGAACTTGAACATGCTTCTATAACGTCACTGTTATGATCATAATAATAATATAATAATAATAATCAGGCCTGCTGCAGTCAGTGACCTACAGACATGCCAGGTGTTTTTTTGGTGATCATGTTGTAAATTACAATACATCGTCGTCCACAGTCTCCCTCACTTTCTCTCCTTTTTCCCCCCTCTCCCTGCTGTGGCTATCCCCGTCTCTCTCTCCTCTGCCTCCCTCTCTCTCTTCAGCTCCCTCATCTTTCCCCTCCGTGTCTCCGTCCAGTGCTGAAATGTGATGCTGTCAGCCGCTGTAAGCAGAGCTCTGTCACCGGGGCTTGTAACAGCCGTATGGTGGCTATTTTAGCGTGGACTCTGACGGTTGTGGCTGTCACATCTGATGGCGAGGGTGGCGCTGATCGGCGGTGGCAGGCGGATGAGGAGGAGTAGGATCGCTATACTCTAGCCTCCCGTCCGAGTGCACACTCACTACACTGCTGGTTTATGGCTTCAAACACACACACACACACACACACACACAGACATCACACACACACTGTATGCACACATCCCTCTCGCTGCCTGACCTCTGTTTTGTATCACCACATGCATGAATACACACCCATATACGGTATACACATAATAACTTCATCCACATACAAACACTAGAATGCACTGGTGTGCACAAAAGCACAAATAGACACACAAGCATATACACACACTAACACACAAAGCAGACCCACACATGTTCACACAGTGCGGAGCAGCACCGCAGTAAGGTCGCTATGCTGCCATTACTTACAACGCTGAACACTCACTTCTCTGCCTCTCCCTCTCTCCCCCCCTCCCCACCTCCCACAGCCCGCCTTGGTTGGTCCTCCTCCTCCCTCCTTTTTGAGTATCACATTTCCTTTTTTCTTTTTATCTGACTGACTTTCTCTTCTCTCTCACCTTCCCATTTTCCATTCATTCCCTTGTTCATTTAGCTCAGTGATTTATTCTTTATGTCTTCTGGTTCTCCTTCTCTCTCCCTCTCCTCATGCTCACTGACTCGCCTTTTCTTTTCTCAGTCGCTCACATTCACACCAGAGTGGCTCTCCCGTGTTGAGAGGATCGTGTAACCCTTACACGGTATTTGAAGTGTTACGGCACTCCTCCCTGCTCGGCTTCTGTTGGGTTGAGTCCAGCTTTCTCGCCCACGGAGAGTGACCGGGTCTCAAAGCTACAGCGGTGAGCCCTCTACTCATGTCTCTAACCCTGAGGCTTCAGTGGATCAGAGGAGAGATAGACCTGCAGCCCTCCTCACTTTCAGCCAACTGCTTCAGCTGTTCCCCCTGAATACTGAAATGTTAACAGCACCGGCTCACACACATACAGCAGGGAACACACACTCACCTGAATGCCGGCGTTTAATATAATTGGTTTTGGGTGTTGTAATTGGTGGGAGCATTTAAAAGGAATATTTTATGTGTATTCTCTCTGTGTGATCCTGGTCCAATTGTTTGTTTGTGAATACCACTTAACACATCTTTTACACATTTCCATGTGTAAAATTCTGCCTTAAATAACCCCCGACTTGATAACAGATTTGTCTGGAGAGTGAAACTTGCCAAAAGTGTACTCAAGGTTGCAAAATAGCCTATTATTATAATTATAAACTATATCAAAATAGGTGTCTGGATTCCTATTTGTAATACGTTTCTAATTAATTGTCACATATTACACAAATTAAGGAAAAAATGACATGTATCCGCAAAATTACGTTCCCATACAAATTAACTGCATTGTCAATTACACTTCGAGGGAAACGTAGTTTCTCCTGGATTACGCTTGTTTTCGACGTATCACAAATACGTTTCTAATCAAAGCGCATGAAAGTCCGGGTAGGGAGGAGGTCAGGGTGAATAGATGGGTCAAACAAACAAAGGCTTTTGTCCAGGAGACTATTCATGTCCCGTGCATTTAGTTTCACTTTCACATTACAATCAAGTGTTCGTTTGGGTCCTGTGTTCACACCGTTCAGTTTCATTTTCACTTTAAAAACGTAGTCGTTTTTTTAAGGGGCGTGACCCCAACGTAACGACCCCGGCAACGTTTCTACCCAGCAGGTAGGGCTAATATTCTACAGTTTTTCCTTCATTTAGTCATTTAACCTGCATCTGGCCTATAGGATAACTATAGAGATTGTTGATCTCAATGGGTCTTTCTTACCTGGTTAAATATGGGTTGAATTAAGATTTTAAAAAATAAATAAATTGGAAGGGAGAGCTAGTTAGACCACAGAACTCTAATAAAATCTAAAAAGATGATCACATTAAAATTCTACACATAGTAAATATATGCAATCAGAAAGTGTTTTGTAGCCCTGTCCTCTATTGGAAAGTTCCATCTATTATCTGTAACCACTTATCCTATTCAGGGTCGCCGGGGGGCTAGAGCTGATCCCAGCTGACATTGGGCGAAGACGAGATACACCCTGAACAGGTCACCAGACTACCACAGGGCTGAAACACAGACAACCATTCACGATCACATTCACACCTACGGGACATTTAGAGTCAACAATGAACCTGCATGTCTTTGGACTGTGGGAGGAAACCGGAGAACCCGGAGAAAAGCCACGCTAACACGGGGAGAATATGCTAACTCCACACAGAAGGGCCATCTTTCTGTGAGGCAGCAGTGCCACCCACTGCACCACCGTGCAGCCCTACTGTTAAAGTAACGTAGCCTAAACGTATTGTATGTCCAATGTAGTGCTGATGCTCCATGGAAGAGTTGCTAGTGCAGGTTATCCAGCATAAACGTGGAACTCATCATCATAGCAAACACACTCACTTACATGCGTACTATACATTATGTACAGTATATACTATCAGTCAGTGTGCATGTGAAGATGCACAGAGAGAGATTGAACACACACACACAGAAGAACAAGTGCATGCACCCTGCGAAAGTCATGTGCAGAAGAATCACTCATACGTATCCACACAGTCACACATACACTGATCAGCCATAACATTATGACCAAGTGTAAGGATGTGAACGATTTTGACAAGGGTCAAATTGTGATGACTAGACGACTGGGTCAGAGCATCTCCAAAACTGCAGCTCTTGTGGGATGTTCCCGGTCTGCAGTGGTCAGGACCTACCAGAAGTGGTCCAAGGAGGGAAAACCTCCTGCGACAGGGTCAGACCCAAGACTCTTTAATGCACGTGGGGAGCGAAGGCTGGCCCGTGTTGTCCAATCCAATAGAAGAGCTACTGTAGCTCAAACTGCTGAAGAAGTTAATGCTGTTTCCGATAGAAAGGTGTCAGAACACACAGTGCATCGCAGTTTGTTGCGTATGGGGCTGTGTAGCCGCAGACCGGTCAGGGTGCGTGTGCTGACCCGCGTCCACTGCCAAAAGCGCCTACAATGGGCACATGAGCATCAGAACTGGACCATGGAGCAATGGAAGAAGGTGGCCTGGTCTGATGAATCACGTTTTCTTTTACATCATGTGGATGGCAACGAGTTCAAGGTGTTGACTCGGCCTCCAAATTCTCCAGATCTCCAATCGAGCATCTGTGGGATGTGCTGGACAAACAAGTCCGATCCGTAGAGGCCCCACCTCACAACTTACAGGACTTAAAGGATCTGCTGCTGACGGCTTGGTGCCAGATACCACAGCATACCTTTAGAGGTCTAGTGGAGTCCATGCCTCGACGGGTCAGGGCTGTTTTGGCGGCAAAAGGGGGACCTACTCAATATTAGGCAGGTGGTCATAATGTTATGGCTGATCGGTGCAAGGTTGGCATGTTACTCATTAGACAGAAAAGCCAAACAAAGGTCTTCAGTTGACTACAGCTGCTGTAGTAACCTTTGAAACTCTTCAAACTCAACAGGGCGATTAAAGGGAAGAGCTATCTGTGTGTATTCACCTTGTCTGCACCTTTGTTTGACAAAGAATGCAAATTATGCCTATAAGTGCGTGTGTGTGCGTTTGGGGGCTGGTCATAATCACCCCCTCCACACACACACACACACACACACACACACACACATACTCCAATAGTGCCACTCAGCCATCTGTGTTACACCGCTGTCCGTGACCTAGTCCCTGCACATGATTAATTCCGCTTTATTCCACTTTATGCATTAAAGTCCATTTCAGAAAGGTCAGCAAAGGGGTGGTACAGGCAGGAATTGAGCAGCCCGCGCCCCTCCTCTTTAGATCGTTTTGTGGACTCAAGGCCAGTTTCCTCTTAGTAAGCTCCCATTCAATTCACACGTCTTTCTTTTTACCCCCCTCCCTTTTCTGTTCAAAAGAAAAATTATGCAGAGTAGTACTACCCATTCAATTACCGTTAAGCCCTACTTACCCAGCAAAGAGAAAAAGGGATTCTAATTCATTAGGTGGGATTAAATGACGGTTTAAAAGGCATTTTGGTGTCTGGGAGAGCGGTGACTGTGCTAAGGAGCGGTATAGGTAGCGAAGCGATGAGGGGTGTAATTTGAGTCCTCTGCATTTTCTGTCCTCGAATGTCTTCCTTTCACATTTCACGCCTGTTGGGCTGCCTCAGATAGACTTTTATATGTCTGTTAAAAATGAAGGTGTCTACCTAAAAGGCATCATCAGGCCCGAATCCTTAACGGCTGGATGTCAGCTAAGGAACCAGATTGAGAATAGAAATCACCTACAACCCTGAAATCAAACCTGTATCATAAAAGAGGAAACTTTTCAGGACATTGGAACGGTCTTAGATTTAGACTGACAATACATTTTTAGTTAAAGGTGTAACGCCTAAGATCTGGACAGAATTTTAGTTCAAAACATTAAAAAATTTGTACTGCATATAATATTCAGGTATAAAGGGTATGATAATAGACTCGTCAGCCCCTCATTGATACTGTTGAACAACTGCATTATACTCATCATACTGTTTAATAACTTGTTCTTCACCTTTGATTTCCTAATGGTGGATTATCAAAGCATTAGTGTGCGAAAAGATGTTTTTTAAGGTGTTCCTCTCTCCGCTGAGAAAACCCAAGGTCAGCTGACAGCTATCAGAGTTTTAGGCGTCACATTAAACAGCCACCTTATGCAAGCATCACTGTCTCTTGAAAAGTTGGTCCGTATCAGAGAAGTCGTGTAAGGGCGTTGGATGCATTGTCTATTACCAAATGATAATTGCTGTCTTTATTAGGGCCATCTTAACTTTGCCATGAGAATTATTCCCCAAGGCAGATCATTCATGTCTAGATTGCTGGACCTCTCAAAAACAGAGGATAAATAAATAAAAAATAATAAATAAGGTCTAATGATTATAAATTACAAACGTTCCGATCAGTCAAGAATAAATTAATAAATTAAATATTAATAGCTATTTACAGACTGTGTGGGCTAAAACGCACAAGGAGCCTAATTCTCCTTTACAATAATTCACTGCATGTTTACAATCAGGCAGGCAAACTCATTAAAATAAGCAACAATTAAGACTCAAATTTTGGTTTTTACGGCCAACATTTTTGGCTACAGTTTCTCACTTGCTGGCTTTTCTAGATACTTGTGGAATTTCCAATTTATTTAAGCATATAGCACATGAGTATAAGATATTACGATGTTGCATTCACTTACTTTAATTTACGGTTTTAATTTGTGGTGTTGCCCGAAAGTGGCAAAAAGAGTTGTAAGTATAAAGGATTATGTAAATCTGAAATAAGCAAAAAAAAAAGAAAACTGCCCAAATGGTGTTATGTTTCATTCAGGTGGTCTATTTTGTCCTCAGATTCTCAGATTCTATTTTCAGTCATGGCACAGTGCATAAATCATAGATAAAGAATACGGGGCAGCACTCTAATTTAAGTTTTTATTGCTGTGTAGATGATTCGGGCAAGATGCCATCTTTCAGCATGCATTTCAGGCAATAATAGTGTCAAACCTCAATTAATATTCATAAATCGACAATACAACCATTCACACAGCTGTGTCAGGAATACCATCCCTCATGCACTGATTCACTCCCACTCGCTGAGACAGTGGCATGAAGAAAAGCTGGATGCTCTGCACAAACTGCTTTATGGGTAATAATTTCTTTTTAGGGGCTGAGAAGAAAAAAAAAAAACACATAGATTCATAATAATTTTATGACCCGCTCAAATGGGGGGAAAGTTGGTCCTCGAGCTACAAACTATTTGGGAAGCTCAAGAAATGAATTTGATGCTGTCTACAGTATATTCAAGCTGGTGGTAGAGAGAAAAGGGCAAGGGCAGAGGCACCGAGGGAGAGAGGTGAGTGATGATAGGGTGAAGAAGAGAAAAGAGGACACCGGCTAGGATCGAGAAGTGGCTCTCCTGGCAATACCACAGTTGCAGTACTTTAACTTAATTCAAATTCTAGCCTGACAAAAAGTCACTTTAGTGCTGCTATTTTCACGTTTAACCTCTAGGTCTTCCTTCTTGTATATGTCTGTGTGTGCATCTATATGTGAGGAGAGTGATTCTAATATGCTGTCTACCTTGTGTATGCAAATGGGATGTGGGCAGAACAACAAAAGCTAGAAACATGTTCCAGTGTGATGCAGTCTGATGCATCTCCACTAACCAGAGCCTCAACGAGACTAAAAGTCCAGAAAACAGATGACGGTTTCTGTCTAGGCAGATATGTTCATATATTTGTCAAGTAGAGCGGGTTGTCTACTAATCAGAAGATCGGCGGTTCGATCCCCAGCTCTTCCGGTCCACATGTCGAAATGTCCTTGGGTGAGATACTGAACCCCAAACTGCTCCTGAAGGCTGAGCCATCGGTGTGTGAATGAGTATTAAGATTAGATTCTGATGATCTCATTAAGTTTGTTTTGATTCTTTATCTCTGTGTGTTTATGTATTTCTCTGAAAATAGGTTTGGATCAGTCACCCTCCCCTTGATTTGGATCGTACAAGAGGCCTCCAGGTCACAGAGGGACTGGATCGATCACAAAGGCAGCGTGGGGAGAAAAAGGCTACCGACATTCACTTATAGCTACTGTAACTGTACGCACAAATTTATACTACAGTACATGTCCCATTTGAGACAATCTGGAGCAAATCTCTTCTTATTGGCACAAAATTGCAACAGCAAGAACATTTTTTGAGAACCCTATGACTTATTGACGAAAGCCTTCCGTGCTAAGGGGTAAATGTAATGAGGAGAGGACTTCTGCAAAGGTCCCACAGTGTACTGTGAGTCTTCCTGTCATATGCTACACTGCTCTCTGACATTTTAAAGCGGTTTGTCAACTGTAATCACAGAGCTGTTCAGAGATCCAGCTGGAAAAGTCTGTCTTTTAATAGTGGAATGTGTGTATGTGAGACTGTACATTTGTATATGTTGGTGTGTGTGTGTATTGTAGGTATTCTTGTTCTCATACATTAACTGTTTAAGGGACAGAAAATAAATCAAGACAACCTGGACATTTTGCTGGACCATCTGAAGACTAACCATAACCCAAAAAGCCACTAATACTGAAAATTACCTGAGACGGTTCAAACATAAGAAAACTAAGAACCTGCTCTGGGCCTTGAGGCCTCCAGCCGGCCACCCAAACACACACATTACATGTTTTATGTCTCACCCAGCAGTAATGCCACTGCTAATGTAGCCTGATAATCAAACTGAATTGCCATTTCAATTCACTTAACTGATCCAGCCTGACATCTGTGTTTGTGTTAGCTGATTTTTTCGTTACAAGGTGTTGTTTTATTTTGCCTTAACGGAATGTATCCAACATCAGAGATGTGGGTCGTGACTTAGATGTCTGGAACCTTGCTACTGATAATGTAAGATCCAATGTACACAGTTGGTAGTGCTGGGCAACCAGTGAGGGATCATGTCCTTGTTACTCCACTAGCGACTCCTGCAAAGTGGTTTCCATGTAGGTGGGTGAGCTCTGGGAGTAATACTGTGAACCTCTTTTCACCTTTTTTCACTTATGATCACACAAATATTCTTGTTTGACCTTCCATTGCAACCTGTTCCTACTCTTAATTCATCAAATACCGACGCTTGGTCAGTGCCCCTTTAAGTCTGATACCGCCACACCGAGGAACCCTTTAGCGTCTGTATGAGCCGCACCAACTAACTCCAATATAAACACATCCTTGTGATTATTAGACGGTCAGAGCAACTGACGTAGTATTAAGAGCAAGAAAGTCTGCGTAGGGTGGGTGAGAGGGGAGGTTGGACGGGTCAAACAAAGGCAGGACTTTCACCCAGCAGACCGTCCATGTCCCGTGTGAATCCAAGTCAACGTAGACTTATTTTACGTAACTTCCGTATACTTAACTAATGGCAGTCACGTAACAAACATACTTATTTTAAACCAAACTTCAATCTTTTACTAGACCTAACCGAGTAGTTTTGTTTTGCGTAAGTAACCTAAACCTAACCTAAAAACGAAGCAAAGCTACGTTGGTAGTTTATTTTGAAAAGAGACTGTATGCATGTAACGAGTGGAAACTGACACTGATGCTATAGGGGTACCTGCAGCGTAACGGAAGCGTAGGGCCACTGACCAAGCGTCGGTATTTGATAAGTTGGGAGTGAGAATGTGTTGGCAGAGGAATAGATGCTGAAGAGTGAAAAGCTTATAGAGTAAGGTAAGGATATGATTTCAGTTAATTATTTGTGTAGGTTAGAATAAAACAGAATGGAAATAACCTAATGCTGACAAAAACTAAAAAAGTAACACTATTAAGGATTAAGTTTCCTTAATACCAGTAAACTAATTGAAAATTAACACACGCATACACAAACAGTATCAGTTTGGTAGACAGCTGGAGCCACTAATAAACTCCTGTGACCAGCTTCATCCACTTCTTTCTCAGCCACTACTTCTCTCTATCAATTAACCTTTAAGCTCTCTCTCCCTTCACAGACACATTAATAGAAGATTGAGGAAGGGGTGTGTGAAACCGAAGAAGTGTGGAGGGGCAGTCTGCATTTCCTGAGCTGAAATAATCAATAGTCTATGAATATTCTGATCAGACTCCTCAGGCCTGAGAGAAATGTCAACGTTTCGTCTACAAGAGCTACTAACTGGAGAAACAAGAAAACAGAAACATAAATCACAAGACAGAGAGGAAAATGCAGAACTTGAGAAGGAGATAAAGCTGAAAAAAAGCTGAAGGAGGCAAGGTGGTGTTGTCGACTCAGGATGCTTTTATCATATACAGTATCAGCGTTACAGTTTTTGCGATGAACTCTGATGTAGTTTCTGCTCAACTTCAATTAAAAACTGACAAGACTGACCAAACATCTTTTCTAGTTTCCCCTTTAACATATTTAAACTACAAGACCACAACCACAGAAGGATGTAATCACTGCACCTGAAGGGAATCTCTAGTGAGGAATAAGAGGCTGGTCACACCAAGACGCATTGCCAGAAACGCGTCGCCAGCAAAACCATTGACGCACCAGCCGCGCACTCCTCTTTTGCGGACATGTATAAACGTTTAAATATTCTCAACTTTTCAGCACGATTTCCCAAGATGTAATCATAATGCCCCAGAATGAAAACAAACTTAAAGTGTAAAACAACATTGTGCATGAAATGGTAAAGAATATTTACTGTATTCTTTTTTTTTTACCCTTCGACCAAAAAGAAACAAAATCTGCAGAATATGCAATTTTTTTTGCTTTCAACGTATTTTGTTTTCTTGTCTAAAGTTCAAGCTAGAACCAACCCATAATACAAAACAAGTCAGTCATTCTACTCAAAGGGATCTTCCTGTTGTGAATATTTCCTCAAATATAAGATAACTCTAATAACAATTCCGAGGAAAATGTCTTTACCAGCAACATTAACATTAATTTATGCTGCCAGTAAAAAAAGACACCACTTCCTTTTAAAGTTTACGGCCAGATATTAATGTCCTTATGCCAGTTTGCAAAATCCAATTGCTGGCGTCATGTTCAGCGTGATAAATTACTTTTGCTGAATGAATCTGAAGTCTCAACAGTTGGGAATCGATTGGGGCTGAATAAGGCCAAGAGGTTTAGCATGTGTTTATTCATGCCACAATTGACATTTAGGGGAGGAACCACCTCTAATTGATTAATGTGCTGTTGAATTCAGTATTCCGAGTTCACATCAACTCAAGCGTTTTCATAATTTTGCAATTTGTTTCAAATGTATCTACACAAATCCATATTCCATATTACTCGATCAAGTCGTGTGAAAGTCAGAGAAGATAATTTGCAAAGATGCGATTATCATTTTAACCACTGTGATGTGGTTTGACTGGCTAATATCTTGCTCTGATTGGAAAAATTTGTATGCCCCAGCTCTAATCACTTGTGCCACTGGATGAATGATGTTACTATCTAGCCTGCTGATTTAACTGGTGTTCCAAATTATTATTTAGGGACACTGGTTTCCACACAGCGGCGCCGGAATGAGATTTGAAGTGGGGGGGACATCCAGTTTTGGATGACATAATATAGTGTTTTCACGGGATTTTGTGAGAATATAGAGGGTGAATCTCGAACACTCAAGACAGTCCGGAGGCATGCTCCCCTGGAAGAAAATTATGTACATTTTAAAGTTAAATGCATCAATCTGGTGCACTTTGAGAGCAAAATGAAGAGGCTAGATCTATGAAGAAGTTTGTGCTCTAGTAAACAATTTAATCATGAACACATTAGTCATACATGAATGGTGATAAAAAGTCCCACTCACAAAGCATGGTAAACAAGACGAGAGAAACTTGTGGCGGGCTGGATGTCAGATCACTTTGATTTCATTTGAATCAGGCAACACAGTGGTGGATCATGATTGGATAAAGGTCCAACATATTACTCCATATAGACATTATCGCCAAGTTCTATGACCTTAATACCTGGCTTAGACGTTACCACTTCATTACCATAACACTTAAAAGCAGGGGGACGAAAAAGGCTTGTTGTCCCCCCCTATTCCGGTGCCCAGGTGTGAGCCTCTGTTATGCATGGCTGGTACAATGCCGCAATGAGCACAGTAAGCTGCTTCTCACAAGCACATTTCTTTTTTTTTCTCAAATTCCAAATGCATAATCACAGTAGGCCTACCAATAATGAATAGTAAATGGTAAACCTGTAGGCTGTGTCTCCAAAGCTGTTTTTTGTTACAGATCATTATTATTATGCAGAGTATTGTGTTTTTAATGGATTATGGACTTTGCAGACAACCTTTACAAGTGTTATAGATCACCTGATGGCCCTGAGGTCCTGAGGTAATACTAGTCCAATACTACACAAGAAAACAATTTATTCTGCAAAACCCCAGTTAATAATAAGTGTCACAGACTGGCTCTTGGACTGGGATTACTATTATTTACTAAATAATAAAGTAAATTATTTGCCACAAAATAACCAAAAAAACAAACAAATAATAAATAGGTGGGAGGAGTCTGTAAAGTCAGCAGTGTGGGGCGTGGATGAGTGAAAATGTGCTGCATGGATGTAGTAAAAAACAAAGAAAGGAAACAAAAGCCACAACACACAGGTGAGGATATCTGTCCAAAGGACTGGCTGCTGCTCTGGCTGATATGCATCGTACTTTGGTGCGTACCAGTTGCAGATTGCGAGTTGGCCAGTTTGACAAGCCTTGGCTTGGACAGGGTGTGAGACCTGCCATCCTTGTTGCTGAGATATTGAGTCCCAGTGACTTAAATTGTAATAACTAGCATTAAGCGTGGAGGGAACCCCACAGAGAAGGGCTGGGGCAAAATTCATTGTGTGTTAATAAGCACTCGGCTAAATATGAGAAACATGTATTGATAAATAATGAAAACTGTATTGCTTTCCGATGCAACCCGCGGAGGGCTCGGACAGGCCGGAGAGGCGGTGTGTAACACGCGGATTCATCAGGCTCAAAACGCCGCCGTTTTTGAAGTAGCCTACGTCTACACTCACACACACAGAGGGATGATGAGAGGAGACGCCACAGAGGCGTGTGTGTGCACCATGATCTCTGTGGTCAGCGTGACCGGAGGAAGGCTGAGAGCCTGCTGCAGGTTCAGCAATACAGAACGCCGGAGAGCCTCACTTCATTATATTCCATTATATTCTGAATTTAGTGTTTTCCTTTACATAAATAAAAACAGTATTCTTGCGCCGACATTGCTACAGCGCGTCCCTGTGTGTGTGTGACAAGCAGAGTGTACGCGTGTTGTGAACCCGCCTGTGTAGACTCATCTTACTGTCTGAATAATGAGCCCTTTAAATAGCAGGAACATACCGCACCAGACTTTAGACCATGGGGTTTTGTTGGTTAATGACACAATCACTTTCTGCTGCCTCAAGATAGCAATGCGCCAACAAAGCGCCTAACCACACCTCACTTTAAGACCGACACGCTCCATGGGCGCACAGATGGGCGCAAGTACATTTGCTACTTACACAACGTGGGCGCTGGGAGCGAAAATGTCAACTGCGTCGGTCTGAAACCAGCAGTGAAAGTTGCGCTGCGCTGTGCGCCGCTTTGCGCCGAGTGTATGATTGTCTTGTTTACAAAAGTGATGGCCTTTACCTTCTGGCTTTATATAGTCCACATGCAAAATGAGATGTGATGAAAAATATGGTGTATATAAAAAGTTGTGATCAGATTGTCCAGGTAAAGGCAGAGAGTGTGTGGTAATACTAGTCAAACTGTGTGTGTGTGTGTGTGTGTACGTGTGTGTGTGTGTGTGTGCGTGTGTGACAATATGTTCCCTAGCCTGAAGGACATACCATTCTTTGGCTGGTTTCATCTCCTAAGTGATGTCACCATCCCCTCTCCATTTAATCTGAGTTTCTCTCGCTGCATCCCTCTCTCCATTCTCTCTCTCTTTTTTTCTCAATCTCTCTTTCAAGCCAACACCTTTAACACCCCAGCTATCACCTCTTATCACTGAAAAACTGTCATATAGAGAGTGTGGGATATTATCAGAGTATTTCTTGCTCATACACATCACTCTCTATCTCCTCCACTCTCTGTGTTATCTTGTTCACACACTCATCTATCTTCCTGGCTATTTTTGTCTTCTTTTTGCCCCCTCATGACTCATTTTTCGCCTCTCTCCACCTTATTTTCTCAACTTACTCACTCCTTTGGCCCTCCTCCTCTTATGAAAAAGCCCTATAGTTGAGTTAAATCATTATACCTCTCACTTTGCGTTTCTCTTCTCCTTGACCTCCAAGTGGTTTCCTCCTGATTTCTTAGATCAGCATTTTATTCCCCTACGCTGTTCGGCTCCCTTTGTGAGGGGGCAGGGGTGGGGTTGAAGTGCCAATCCCACAATCCCTCACTCCAGGGGTTGGGGGAGTTGCAAAGGGGGACTCCGTCATCGTTGGACTGTCCTTCAAGAATCACTTCCTCCTTCTCCGAACCTGAGTCAGCACCGGATCACCTTTCCAGAGAAAGGTGTTAATGGACTCTGTTCATTTCAGACCACTTCATACCAACGAGCCAGAACTGCAGGGTGACACACAAAGACATGAACAAACATATACGTAATCATATACACGCTCAGATACACACAAACACACAAACTAAGTAACCACTCCAGTAAAGTAGAAGGTACAGTACATGGACTGATCAATCACATGCCCATGGCCTATAGGACAAGGACCAGCAGCACATGAATCAAACATGTTGACACTCACAATGGACACAAAAGAGTGAAGCAAGCTTAACCATTAACACAGAATCAATTATCAAACAGCTAATTCCCTGATTTGGTACATCCAAGGACATTTACCTGATTTGTCCATGCTTTCCTCTGGCACACGATTCCAGAGCAGCCAACATTATCATCATCACTTTTGTTGCAAGTGTTCATAAAAACAGAACAGGAATACAGGCCACCTGTATTCATAAAAAAACACAAAGCAGCAAACATGTAAGGTATAGGTTTAATTGAGTGGTTCATAAGGCACTTTTTTTTTCTGTATGTTTCATGTTGATTGTAACAAGAGGGTTTTTAGCAATACTAGTAGTGTGGCTTTAGGGATGACCAGATCAGCTGGTCGGTTCCTCAATTTGGTCCAGACTGAAATAAACCCTGACACTTTGTACAGACATTCAAGATACACAGATGGTGAAACCTTCTGACTTTACTGATCCCAGCTTTTCCTCTATAGTGCCACCGACACAATCAAGCTTTTCACCTATAATGTATCTAATCTACTAAATGGATTGGCACAACATTTTGTACAGACGTTCAGGTTCCCAGACAATGTGTCCAAATAACTTTGGCGATCCCTTAACATTTCATCCATCATCAGGTCAACAATTTGAAATCCATCCAAGGCGATGAACACGGTAAGCACCTGCTTAACATTGGCATGAGCATTGTCATTGTTGGCATGTTAGCTTGCTGGTGTTGGCATTCATCTCAAAACATCACTGCACTGTACCTATACAGCCTCAGAGATGCTATAGAATACAGGAATACAGGCAAATCATCTCGTTTTTGTGTTGAACAACCTCTACTTTGATCAACTTTATAGAAATGACATGTGTGAGCGTCATTAACTCTCCCAAGAGTTGCCCAGAGGGTGAACAGGCCTTCTATCACCACCATGAGGTTGACAT
This sequence comes from Sebastiscus tertius, assembly GCA_916701665.1. Taxonomy (NCBI): domain Eukaryota; kingdom Metazoa; phylum Chordata; class Actinopteri; order Perciformes; family Sebastidae; genus Sebastiscus; species Sebastiscus tertius. Next base: position 77,474 of record CAKAOH010037826.1, on the reverse strand, counting down.
TTCTCAACAACTAAGGGATGGAGTGCCATGATTTGATACCCACATACACAGCTCCCTCTCGTTGCATTGTAATGACTTTGGTGGTCCCTCAACTTTTCATTTATAGGCTGTTATGAAGTCAACATTTATATTTGTCCAATACTTAGGTTTATGACCAAATACCTGCAAAAACTGATATTTCCATCAGCCTCAGCTGTGAAAACGCTATACATGCTAAATATCAGCATGTTAGTATTGTGAGCATGTTAGCATCTAGCACTGTTTTGTCCGTACAGCCTCACAGAGCTGGTGGCATGGCTGTAGGCCCTCTTGTTAATACGGTGTCAAAAGGACACACAGAACCTGAAGAGACAATTGCAATGTCCAGTGACAACATCTACACATGTGGCGAGTGAGCCTATATATGTAGCTGTATGAGTGGATCAATGTGCATTATGTTTATTGCATTACTTTGTCTCCTGTTTGAATGGCTTCAAATGTACTGATCCAAGCAAGTGTGTGTGTGTGTGGACTGGCTGTACTCAGTCTTCATTTCTTTTGCACAGATTACTTTCTTCCACAGTGTCCCTTGATAATTGTAAGAAATAAAGACTTTGTAATCCTTGTTGTTTGTGGTTCTGGGGAGCATGTGTTTGGGTTCTGGTTTCATGTTGTTCTCAGGGTTTTCTAGGTGTTTAATATAATTTGGGCATGCAGCATGTGTATCTGTTACTGTGCTTGTACAGCCACCTGTATTTATTACGTCAGTCTATGTTTCAATGCGCTACACATGATCTTAACAACGCATCTGTAGAAATGCAGCAAAAATGTTTATACTTTATGTCCAGACTTTCTAAAATCTATTTGGATACAATCTGGATATGCCAAAAAACAGATTTGAGCTGACAGTCTGAGGCCAAACTGATTCTGCTTTCAAGTACCAGATCTTATTAAAATATAATAATCTGATCTGTAACATGTATTAAGTATTTAGTTTCTACATGTTGGGTACATGCAGTTTTGAAAAGAACTCTTTTCACATCTGTTCAGTCCTCCAAACAAAGAAACATGGCTCCTTATTGACAGAGCAAAGGAGTTACCTTCACCTCTGACCTCTGTGGCAGGAATGGAAAAGATGTGTGGACACTGTACATCTAAAGACAAGAGTGTCTCAGCGAGCCTCTGGGCTCCATTGATTTTTGATCTCCTAAAGCACCCTGTCATTATTGTGATAAAAAACAACTGCTCCCTGCTTTTCCTTGATGATCTCTCTAATGTTTATTGACAATAAGCGTAGTGTCCACGTTACTCTATTAGATGGAGTATCACTTACGTGTGCACGTGCAGACGTACACATAACATCACATATCGCATCCACCCACTGCCACATATACGTACTCACACATATGCACCGGTGCACTGCTCTCTCTCCCTGTGGCCGACCTCTGCTTTGCTCCGCAGCCCCTCGGCGCTGAGAGCCCGGCTCCTGCCAGCAGCAGCACTTTAGGGTTAATAAATGAAGCCCAAATGGGTTTGACCTCCAGAAGAGACACAAAGCGATGAAAAATGGCACTTTGACACAGCACGGATACAGGTTCTATCACCGTATGGCGACCTTGATATTTTAACCAAGTGCTTTGTGAGGCGTAATTGACTTTCCCCTCTAAAAATCCATCCTCTCCTAACAATCAGATCCTTCACATGCTTCCTCTCTCTCTCTCTCTCTCTACCGCTCCCTCTGTGTCCCTTCATCCATATGTTATACTGGATCACTGCTCATATGTTGGAGAGGCCAGATTGATGTTACTGTTCATACTAATGTTGTCATGCACTACACAGGCCACTACATATATCAAACCCCTCGAGGAGAGGCACACAGGAAGTCCATGTGTCTCAGCCGTGTGAGGTGGCTTTCGGTTCACGCCCTAGCTTTTCATACTCTGGAGACAATGATGAAGAGAGAATCAACTGACTTAGGTCAATAGCATAGAAAAGAATAATATCGATATGTTCTGTAACTAGAGGTGAGCATTTTGAATCACGTTGCTAATTCAAATAGTTTTGTCCAGTTCAGTTCAAAACCTCTTAGTCAGTGATTATGTACAGTATAGTTCTTTCGTTTGTTCACTATATACAATAAGCCTATGAAAGCACTGTTTTTAAAGGGGTGATTTAGTGTTGCATTTTCATCAAGTCACCTGACCAGTGCCTAAAGAAAGTTGCATACTGTACAGTATACCATTGTGCTTTATGTTGTATTACTGGCTGTGGAAATCTCACTGTACTCTGTATGCTGCTGCTAAATGGCCGTCTCTTTATGTCTGCAGACTATCGCATTGGTTGGCTTTTACATATACAGTACGTCTCTCCTTGGGCTGGTTCCTTCTTATCTGTGTGCATACATGTGTAAAAAACAAAATCAATATAACCTCTCACAACATCCGTGTTGGTCCCCAAGGTTAGAACAGAACTAGGCAAAAAAAAAAAAATTTAAATGCATTGTAATAATGTGGAGAATGACCTGAAATTGTCAGATCTGATTACTATGAGGGAATTTAAGTTGGGGAACTAGAGTTAAACTAGAAGAGGAGACAGATTGAAACAGAGTCTATACAGCCATGCTTGGGCACAGTGGTGCTTTGAGATGAATGCTAACATCAAAATGTCAACATGCTCACAATGACAATGCAAACATGCACCACAGTAAAAGTCAGGGACAAACAAAGTCATTGGGATACATCTGCTGGGGATCATGAACATCTGTACCAAAATGTGTGTCAATCCATGTAGATGTTAAAATAATTCAATGGGTAATGAAAATGTTGACCTGCTGTTGGCACAAGAAAAGCCGCCAAATTCATTAGGATTCTTATTCTGGGGATCATAAATGTCGGTACAATATTAAAATCTATTTATGGCTGTTGAGATATTTCAGTCTGGAACAGAAGCAGCAAAATGACCTTGACATTGCTATCCCAGAGCCGTTAGCATTCATTTCAAGTCAATTCAACTTAAAATTTCTAGTTGTTTTTTTTTATTATTTTCAGACCACTTCAGAACTTATAAAAATTAGTTATTCTGACTTGAATTGATGAGTTGAATGAATGTACTGCTCAAGTTCAGAGAACTTATATCAGTTGGTTTTACATTACAATAACTCATGAGCCAACTTTGAACAAACTATTTAAGTTTAGTTGTTATCTCACATTTGTAAGATGAACCTGCTTACAGTATTTTACAGTTAAAGGGTAACTTTGGTATTTTTCAACCCTATTTTCCCATGTTTTTGTGTCTGAGTGACTCAGGGAGACAACAGTTTTTTTTTTTTTTTTTTAATTACTGCAGTATTAACGGAGAGCACTGCAGCTGGCTGTTGGCTGTTAAGTCTCGCTCAAGGAGAAGTCTTGTTCTGAAAACACGTGAGGGGGTTGGGCTTCATCCACAATGTGGAAATCCTCTAAAATTTCAGCCATGACATTCAAAATCTTTTAAATAACACCAAGCTATGCTTTCTGTACTCCAACACAACAAAACTCTGACAACACCGCACTCCTCTCTCCAACTCTCACTTTGTTGTCTGGTACAGCAACAAGTCACCCTTTTTGTGAGATTTTAGATTTCTCCTTGAGCGACACTCGGTTAGACACAATAAAAAAACAGATGGGGTCAAGTGAAAGATAAGAAAAACATGTTATTTCTCTGTTGGGTCCTTTCCGTATTGGCTTCTAATTGCCAAGATTCTCAACATGCATACACCCACCAGAGACACACTTCCCATACCAAACGGTAAAAGGAACACAAGCGATTTACCATGATTGAAATGTTACTTTTGGCACATTGGCTGTAACAGTTCAGTTGGACAACATCAGTGATGATTATCGAATAATATATTTACAGGTAACAAAGGAAACTTGAAATTAAAGAAGGGTTTAAAAAACTGTGTGCTGGCGTCTTCCTGTGTTGACTAACTAACTAAAAGAGACACCTTTGACACCATTGTGTCAGTAGGTGAGTCGAGGCTTCAAAATAAGAGCATAAGGCTTTAAAATAAAAGCTCAAAAATATATGGGCTCAGTTATCAAAAATGGCTCTTACACTTATAATAACAATCTGAGCCTGTCAGTGGCAAAAACAAGCACTTTTAGTGGACGTATATTGACGGTGAGGAGCTGCCCCGAGTGATTACATTTAGCCGCTGCCGTAAAAACATGGGAAAATCCAGGTTGAAATATACAGAAGTTACACTTTAATAACATCTCTCATTAAGGCCTTCTAAATGCACACTTCTTTCAAACCACACACCTTTAGTTTGTATTGTTATTTTTGTTAAACTTTAGAAAGATCATTCCAGAGCCACAGAACACATCATGCAACTATTGTCGCAGGCTGATGAGTGATACTCCTCATGATAAGCATACTGAACTTCATACGTAACAATCAGTGCAGTGACCCTTTAAGGTTAAACTCCCAGCAACCGTCTACCTGTAACAGAGTTGTCACATCATGATGTTTCTGCAGCTTTTAATAAGGACGATATTATGTGTTCTATCCCATTAACCATACGCAACGCTGCCAGCCACTGTAGCCACACTGGCATGAGATGGTTCCACTGTTCTTCCACAGTCCGGAAGTCCACACTTCTTCTCACATTACTCTATTGGTTTATTTAGGCATAATTAAAGACAAGAACACCTTATGAAGTTAGATACTTCTAAATCAACATGAGCTATTTAGACAAAGCTTAATTCCGCTCATGCAAACATCCACTGGGCCATAACGGTGGCTGTGAGGTTTCTAATGGGCTTTGTTATCGAGGCAGGATGGATGATGATGGTTACTTTCACACTAGAACACAGCTAGGGCATGGAGGGGGCCATAATTCTCATGATAATTGGGTTAATACCTGTCATGATATCCCCTATTACCACAGCAGTAAATAGAGGAGAGGTAGGAATTATTGTTGTTAATTAGAAAACATGTAGATCAGCAGCATGAAGAGGAACTGTATATCTCAGCTTAATGCAGAGCAGAGATCACCTTTATTGTTATGGGCACACAAATGTGTCTGGCCTTTGTGTACGTGTGTGTCTCTGTATGTGTGTGTGTGTGTGTGTGTGTGTGTGTGTGTGAGTGTGAGTGTGAGTGTGTGTGTGTGTGGGGTACAGTATACTTTTACATGTTGCTATTTGTGTGTACATATCCAGATATTCCTTTACATGCTCGCATGTAGTTCCATGTATTCGTGTACCAGGGCACTGCAGGTTGTGTGTAACATGTGCACAGCCGGCGAAGTGTGTGTTGGAGTGTGTACACACATGTGTGTGTGTGTGTGGGTTTGTGTGTGTCTTACCGAGCAGGTGTGTGAGAATGTGACACGGTGTCTGTCCCCCGTCCGCTTCCCTTTTCTGGGCTGGTTACTCAGGGGGGCAGCTATAAAAGGAAAGGGCTCTGTCAGCCTGTGATGTAGCTGGCCGTGTGCTACACACACACACACACACACACAAAAGCTAAGGATAAGGCAGCAAGAGGATATGGGCCAAAGGGCCAGCTGAGTTTACTAAACTTTCACAGGAGACTAAAATAGGTCCTGCTAATTTGTAGAGTTTATAACATCTCTGCGGAGGTGTGTGTGTGTGTGTGTGTGTGTGTGTGTGTGTGTGTGTGTGTGTGAACAACAGACTGTGATTCTGGGACTTTGACACCAAAGAAAAAAGTAGAGAGAAAGAAAGAATTAAATTGTAGAAATAAGAGACATTGGAAATAGCAGACAAAACAAGAAGCAAAGGTGGGTGAATGAATGAACGTGTTAAAGTCAGGAAGCAAGAAAGAAACATGATCGCACTGCTGGGGGACGGCCAGCAAAAGAGGAAGAGGAGGTGGGGGGGGGGAGATGGAGCCATTGAGGGAGTAACAGGTTACAGGGTGGCTGTTATCTGCCAACTGATTGCTGTTAAATTGACTTTTGTCCCCCTGGCTGAGATCAGACACAGTGGATGTCCTCACCTTCTATTCTTTCTTCTCCTCTTCTCTCCTCCTCTCACCTCCTCATCCTCCACCCCTTCTTCCTCCCCATCCTTAGGCGAGGCCAATCACTCATGCATGAAGAAGACAGCTTGACTGATACCAGACCTTCAGCAGCACATTCTCCTCAGAATGTTAATGCTTCGATCGCGCTGCTAACGTTTGCATGTGCCGATGAGGAAGAGGGCCGAGAGGGGCCAAGCACAACGCAAACTGCTCCTCAATAATGCCTGTGTAACCTTGTCCCCAGGTGATTTTATGCTATAAAACTACAAAACTAAGTAAACTTAAATTTAGGTGTAAGCCTGGAGGGGATGATGTGTTTGTGTGTGTTCATCTGTCTGCCTGTCCATGGATAATCATCTCTCATACTACTAATACTTTGTGTCCATTTATGACTTTATCCTCAAGTACCTCTTTCGTGGTTGTGGTGATGAACACTTTTAGAAAAAAGTATTTTACTGACTGTTTTATATCGTCAGTGAGTGCTGACTCTGCACTCCTCTTAACCGGCCGGTAGGGGCCGCAAAGTGAACAACAACTGCTTCAGTTGACTCTTGTTTCCGCCAGCGATTAAGGATGTTCCTGTCCAAATTTGCATTTCCTAGGTAAGCCTAGTATTCCTCATCTCATTTTTTTATCAACACTGATCGTGTGTCAATGTGGTTGAGCGAGAGAGAGACAGAGAGAGAAGACAGGTGTTGGTGATCGGAGCAGAGGGAACGGTTAGCTATGAAGTTGTGGCAGTAAATGTACAATGTGTATAGGTTACAGTTTGCCCATGAATAAACACTGCAGCTTCTCAATACTAAAGAAGCTCCCGTTTCTTGCTTTCCAGCTGCTGGGCAAAAGTGAAGGGAGAGTCTGTGGAGCAGAGTCCAGAGAGCAGCACACTCTGCTCCGCCTATAGGTTGCAAAATGTAGATAAATATATTTATTCAGTGCCTTTTTATTGAGCATCAACCTCACGTTTGTGCACGTATTGTCAAAAAATAGACTTAAAAAAACATTCCAGGTCGTGGTTACACCCATGAAACTGAACTATGATCAGTTATGGTATAAGTCATTGGAACCGTGTGTGTATATTAAATGTTGAATAAGTTAAACAGTGGCATGAGGAAATTACCATATACAGTAAGTGTGTATTTATGTGATTCACGTGAACACAAAGGGAGCTGCTACAGTGTTCTATCTATAGTCTCCAGTGTTGTCCTAATTACCTCAGAGACCATATGTATGCAAACAAAGATAACTACAAGAAACAGCTCTCTGGGGCTGTGTGAACCAGTGCAGTAACTGACCGTACAATCAGCACGAAACGTAGAAAACAGAGACAAACAGCAACAAAGGCAAAAGAAACGCTGAGTGAGAGGGAAAAGTTTGCCAATTGGTGCTGTCACTTCCCGTCATCGCTCTGCGAAACTGCGACTCATTTATAATCTCAGCTCCTCTGTTAATAATCACTGAAGGGGACGCGAGCTGCAATGTTTCATAAGGCACAAAGCAGATTTTGACGTCTGCGTTCTCCACGAGATGAGGCGATCACACCGGGAGGCTGTACCCTCGCCAGTTGGGACAGATCTCCTGCAATGCAGTAAACAGCCAATGCAGATATATACTGCCCCAGTGGCGCGCACACACACACACACACACACACACTCATGCAAGCACATGAACACAGCAGCATACACCCAATCATGCCCATAACTGCATGCATCACACATAATACACATTATTCTAAATGCACCCCCTCACGCAAAAAAATAAGAACATATATGCACATATTTAAGACACATTTTTAACAAAGTAAAAGCACTATTCCTCATTAGCTGCATTTAGCTGCATTCAGAATATGGAGGCCGCTGCTGCTGCTGCCCGCCCCCACCAGGCTCCACTGTATTACTTCAGCTCACTGAGCTGAGTTCATCTAAAAATGTAATCATGGTAGAATGTAGAAATTCTGCGCATTCTGCTCTTCAATTATTGTGAGCAAAAATAAAACACTTGATATAAATTGTTGAAATGTATCTTATGCAGTATTCAGTTTCTGTCCTACTTTAAGAAATAATTATTTATTACAAATAATGTTTAGAACTGGGACAATACACCTATCTCCCGATTCGATACTATCCCCATACTTGGGTGCCGATTCGATATGTATTGAGATTGTTAAGTATTGTGATTCAATATCACGAATTATTGCAATTTTTGGCAACTTTTCTTTAACACTAGACCATGGGAACATGTTGAATTATACACTTCTAGGGACATTTACTTGGGAATATCTCTAAATTAATAAAGTAAAAATGCTTGATTTTGTGTCTGTATGTAGTTAGAGATGTCCTGAAGTCAAATATATCAGCCATTGTCAGGAATTATTTATCTAATTTTTGTATACATACACGTGTATACTTCCTCTAACTTTGCGTTAGCTCCGTCCTTTATACATCCATGGTCAGCTCCATTGGGGTCGTTTGAATGCATTTAACAATAATGTTAATATATGAGTGGGGAAATATTACTGCAATACGATAACATTACATGACAGAGTTAGCATGTAGCTTTAGCCATGATGTCTATAGCTCTGCTTTTCCTGGCAATGTGTGAAACCCAAAATGTTTCCACACTTTACTGGATGTGTAGTGTTTACCACGTTGGATTTAACATGTGAGGTCATATCCCCGTGGACCCTCCGCTGTTTTCTGCTTTCTCTCTTTGGCTTTGTTTTTCTTGAAACGGATATGATGTCACGTCAAGCAGACTGCAACAATAAAAGCAGTAACTTCCTTCTACCTCCACATAGACTCAAATAAAGCAATTGATTCAGGCATTAAAAAATAAATTACAAAATCGTAAAAGAAATTCCGATATATAGGTGAATCGATATATTTTTTATCACACCCTAGTAATTTTTGGTGTGCATGGGATGGGGTTAAATAAAAATCCTGCTGTATTTTTCAATATAACCTTTTGTTCACAAACTGTTCTTGATTTCTGTGCAGATTCAGAGTGACTGTGAAGACGGAGTGTTTGGCTAAGCGAGAGTGTGTGTGTGTGTGTGAGAGAGAGAGAGAGAGAAAGGGAGGTGGAGGAGGAAAGACCTTGGTGGGAAGCAGAGGGCGTCCAGGAAAACATCAATGAAACTCAACTGATGAGGGCTAAAACTGAGTGAGAGCGAAAAACCTTGACTTTGACGAAGAGTTGAGCAAAGATATAGAAGACTTCAAAAGCAGACAGTGAGAGAGTGAGCGAGTGATGGAGTGAGTTTGGAGGGAAAGAGAGGGAGATGAGGAGACATGCGGAGAGAGAGTGATAAAGACAGAGATAGATAGGTGACAGGCAGAGAGCATAAATAGACAGGCAGGCAGGCAGAGAGAGATTGACAGAGATGGATAGCTGACATGCAGAGAGAGATGTTCATTTGGACGGAGCGTATGTCGGTGTCGGGGTCAGTGGCTGTCATTACTGGCCACGGCCCAATGTCAGCATAACTAAGTCAGGCACAGTACCTGAGCCCCTTAGCATGGCCCCTCATCCCTGTATCTGTGTGTGTGTGTGTCATCAGTGTAAGCCATGTCCACAGGCAGCTGTACAGGAAAAGCACTGCGCAGTCACACAGACACACACAACATAGTTTCCTCATGTAACGGAGGCCAGAAGATTCTGAGCTGTAGGCGTGTGTGTGTGTGTGTGTGTGTAAACCTGTGTACACTATACAAGCATCTGTCACAGAGAAGAACACAAATGACAACCCTGTCTCCTACAAAGTTACGTTACCGTACAGCTAAACTGAAATCTCAAATGGAAACAAAACAATACAAAACCACAAAAAAAAAAATACTAAAACATCAAGGAATAGTGTTGAATATTTATGGATATATATACTGGCAGAAATGGAATATAAGTAATTAAGAATTGTGTTTTTGTTAGCTTAGAATGAGCTGTTTATATCTACACACGAAGCTGGTGGTTCTACAGCAGCCCAGAACGGTCAAACTAAACACTGGCTCTAGATAGGGCCATTCACGTTTTCACGTTTTTTGCATCGGCCACCAAGTTTCAGTTGGTTCCAATCTGCAACTTCACTGCTAAATGCAGCTGATTCCTACACACTGCACCTTTAAAATTATATATGTTTGTTATGTTATTTAAGTTACGGATATAAATTAAAATAATTCAACATTGTATTTTGGTTTCATATGGGACACGAACAGCATCCTTCTGAGTGAAAGTCCTGCATTGCCAGATGGGAAACGTTAAAAGTATCGCACCAGAGGCTTAAAATGATCGTATTTTGAGGAAAATTATTGTTTTTGAGTCATAACCACGAGAACAAATAGGCATGAATGTGTAATTTTTACAAAATACATATTCAAACAACTTTTTGACGTGGCTGCTCAAACAACGATTCTGCCCTCCTCTGCCTGTCCCCTGTGCTCTGCACCTTTCTGCTGCTCAGCACTCATCAACATAGCCTACACCAACCATGATTGGCTGGAAAGAGGTCACGTGAGAAGAGGTGCATGTGTAAACACAGACACAGGATCCATATTTAGTTATCCAATAATTAATTAAAATGAGATGCAGGGTGTCTGTAGATACAGACACCAGCACACAGTTCTAGTGGGGCATAGTGATGATTGAGAGGGACTCTTTTTGTATCAGTCTGTTTTGTTTTTTTTAATTCTTGCATATTATATCATTATATATTACCAAAATGACAACCAATATTATTTCAATACATAACAGGGAATATTTTTTCATCATTAGATGTGTCAGATTTGCGGCCCTTTCTGGCACTAAGAGCGTTTGAATGATTTATACATAACTCACAGCACTCAGACAGGCTGTTTGTGGAAAAAAGCTGACCAATTACACGTCATCGCTGTGTAAAAACATATCAGAGCGACGTACATTACAGTGCCATTTCTCAATGTCTGGGCCAGGGTCCAGGCCCGAGTGGCAAAAAGATTTAAAACCATCCTCAAATTATTGTAAAATTAGTATCCAAAGCTATTAGCCGTGTGACGTTGCCAAATCCTTCCCGGGACTCTCCAACAAATAACAGGATGAAAAAAAAAAAAATACTGTGACGCAGTAGGTCATGTCTGAAAACACTTTGTTACATTAGCCGTAATGTAGGATCTGCACCGCAGTCAGCAAAAGCAACGGAGGGGAAACTCGGAGAGGAAATATCGCCCCCCTGAGAAAAAAAAAAAGTTTGAAAACCCCCTGTGATAAAAAACGCAGGAGACGATTTGATGGGGAGATGGAGAGGTGAAAGGGAGTGACGGGGAGGGCGAATGAAAAGCAGAGAATGATTATGGTGAATGTCTTATCACTCATATTCCTCAGCAGCTTTATTCCCACCACCAGCCGCGTCCTAAAACACAGGTCTATCCTTCATCGCCAAGCAGTGTGTGCTTTATGTGCGTGTGCTTGAATTTGCCAGTCCGGAGCATGAATATGCTGCTGCATTATGTGCACAACTCTGCGCGCGTGTGTGTGTGTGTGTGTGTGTGTGTGATTTGAGGAGTCTGTCAGTAAAATAGACTGTCCTCAAAATCACTTCATTAATCTAGAGCGCTGTACATTAATCTCCTAGTTCCTGTTTAATACTCGGGGTGTGTACAGGCTGTCGGGGGCGTGGAGACACACCATCCTGCTTCAATAGCGAGGCCACAATCAGCAAAGGAGAGAGAGAGAAAGAGAGAGAGAAAGAGAGAGTGGGAGAAACAAAAGAGCAAAGGTCGAAGAGAGACAGTCACTGACTGTTAGACACGAAAGAAAAGTAGAAAACAAGAGTGGGAGAGAGAAGAGAGTCAAGCAGACAGATGGATAAACAGACGGATTAATGTAGACAACCTAAAGAGACAGAACTTAGCAAGAGATGACAGAGATAGAAAGATAACACAGACAGAGCGAGCAGGCGAGAGAAAAAGAAAAGAGAACGCCGGTCGTGAGGGGAGAGACAGATGAGACGAGCTGAGAAAAGAGATGACATATTGCTGTATATAAAGGTGGCAACAGCTGGTATAGTCTGCTGTTGTCAGGGCCTTTGCGGTGCTGGAAAAGTAAAGTTCCCTGCCAATGCATCCTTGAATAGCCAGGGCTAAAGACAGACTGCCAATATAGCCTGCTGAACAGCCAGGGCTAAAGAAAGACCCAAACACTGGAGCCATGCAGGGACACAGCCGAGGATATTAAGGGGGAAAGCAGCTGGGATGGCAGTGGTGGAGAGTTGGGTGTTGGGTTGGTGAGTAGGGGCCTTTGGGACACCCTGCCAGGGCCAATGTCACCTTAATGTTAGGTAACAGCAGGACGGCAGCCTGTCACTGCATACTCCCTTCACACCCGTCTCGCCCTACTCTCTCTCTTCTTCTATGGATGGACTGTACTGTATGTTTAACACGTGTTTGAATGGTCAGCTCGTATGTCTTCATGTTTAACTTGTTTATCTTCCTTTCTTAATCCTATAGACTTCAATGAAACAGCTATTATGTGTATGTTTGCATTCCATTTTCCTTTTCCGTTGAAAAGATAATAAAGGCGTTTTGGAATATACTCCTCAGTCAGTTGACTGACATTTGAGAGCAGCTATAGCTTTTTGTTCATTTTATTCCAACTCCTTCTGAACACCATCGTCAGACTCCTGTACATTCACTGTTGTGTTTGTTGTGTTTGAGGGAGTCTAGGTAGCATTAGTGGTCTTTCTTTTATGGGTCCAGCAGTGGTGATAGCAAGGGACCAGACTGTTTAAAAATCACAGCAATGAATTGTCCTGAAACCTCAGCTCTAAATATGTTACCCCATGATCTGATTCATCTCTCTCTCTCATCTGCAACCGCTTATCCCGTTAGGGGTCGCGGGGGGGCTGGAGCCGATCCCAGCCGACATTGGGCGAAGGCGGGGTACACCCTGGACAGGTCACCAGTCCATCGCAGCGCTGACACATAGAGACAGACAACCATTCACACCTACAGGCAATTTAGAGTCAACAATTAACCTAACCTGCATGTCTTTGGACTGTGGGAGGAAACCGGAGTACCCGGAGAAAACCCACGCTAACACGGGGAGAACATGCAAACTCCACACAAAAGGGCTCCAAGCCAGATTTGAACCTGCAACCCTCTAGCTGTGAGGCACCAGTGCTAACCACTGCACCACCATGCACCCCCTGATCTGATTCATAATGTGGAGAAATGTATGGAGTAACTAATGTACGGAGTAACTAATGTGTGGAGTAACTAACATACAGAGTAACATATGGAGTAACGAACGGACGAAGTAACGAATGGATTAATGTACGGAACAGAGCAACTAACGTACAGAGTAACTAACGTACGGAGTAACTAACACGCAAAGTAACTAACATGCACAGTAACTAACGTACAGAGTAACTAATGTACAGAGTAACTAACATACAGAGTAATGTACGGTTTAACATATGGAATGGAGTAACTTACATACCGATTAACATACTGAATGGAGTAACTCCTCCGTACGGAGTACAGAGTAACTCATGTACAAAGTAACTAACATATGGAGTAATGTACAGAGTAACTCACAGATTAACATACGGATTAATGTTTGGAACGGTGTAACTAACACATACGGATTGCCATACTGAATGGAGTAACGGTGCCAGTAATTGGTGAATTTTGACCTGTGAATTTGTGCAGTTGACCAATAGCAGACGTTGTCTATCATTATGTTTATGAATAAACTTAGCGAACGAGCTAAAAAGCTTTCTAACTGTCACTTAGGAAAGATGCTAAGGGAGCTGTTGTGAATAACTAGCACTAGCAGGCTCCTGGCTGGGAACATCATGTAGGGGTGTAAACCACCAGTTTCATCACAAATATTATAACAATTCTCTCGACAACAATACGTTATTTGCCGATATCACAAAGTCCAATTCAGGGTCCTGCGATCGATATGAGATGATGTCATATCCATCTAACACAGTCAGTTACATTTATATCAACTCACAAAAAGCAACTAGAATTTCTCTTCCGGACATTGAAATGAAAAACAATCTTTTCTTTTTAATAAAAAGAATAAAAACAGACCTCCTTGAACGGAAATGGTAGGCCTATGTATCGATATTTTTACTTTGCATAAATGGTATTGGATCGTTGATCATTGAATCGATACATTGATCAGGATTGATGGATCGTTTCACCACTCGGGACTTGACTTGACATGACATGATGCAAGTAGTCAATACACTGCCAAACTTCCAGAACCAAATTAACGAAAAACATGCAGATGAATTTCACTGTGCCACTTTCTGGTGTGACCAGGTGTTACACTTTTAATGGGAAAATATTGAATATTACTAGCCTTATCCTTTAAAATCTATCATTCTATTCTTGTTTTCATGTCTTCTGGTTTCAGATTATATCAAACTGCACAGTGACCCCCATCCCCACTTTATTCTATATAGTGCCAGTCACAAAGACCAGCTTGTATGACAGCATTGCAATGATGATCATTTATGTGGGGAAGATAATCAGGCCAGATAGGCTATTAAATGACACTGACCTGTAGGCTATAGTCTGCTTTTAAGACAAAAATCTCATCTTTAAAATGGTCAAAATGATGCTACTGAACTGGACAAAAAGAAAAAGTCTAATACAGCCAATACGCCCTTGTGCAAGCATTTTATACTGTCTGCTCACACATTGTACAAACATTACTTAGAACATGAAAATGCTGATGCAGGCAATTGTATTTTTGTACATATATTTTGGCAATACAGTGAAAATATACCAGTTTAGACAGCTGCAGTTTGTAAAGATGACTTATTCCCATTGAAAAAAAAGTCTCGAAGAAACAACTTCCGAAGAGCTTGTACATCAAAGGATGGTCCGGTTGTATGATCTGATCTGTGAAAAACTTTTGTAGTGATTTGTAGTAAGTTGAGTCTGAGACACTGTTTCCAAGTCTGTGCAGCGATTAATGGAATGAAATAAATGCATTGAGTATTTCTCCACCATTATATACCAGCCCGGTCTCATTCCCAGGGCGTCAAATACTGACATATTCACAGCCCTCTACGTCTGATACTGACGCACTAGATGTGTGATGCACAAGGTACCCTTCATAGCATCTGTATGAGACGCACCAGGCTTTCAACTAAGTCCAACATAAACCCATCCATGGCAAAATGCTCAGTACTGCTCCAGAAGTCAGGTGATTTAGGAAAAGAGCGACAAAGTTCACATACAGAGGAGGACGAGGTGGATGGATGGATCAAACAAACACAGGACTTTCACCCAGGAGAACGCTCTCCGTGTTCTGTGTGAAACCAAAAGTCAACCTTGACTTATTTTAAGTTTAGTTTTAAGTACATTACTTGAACATACGTCACGTGCGTAACGTAGAATATGTTAACAGAAGTACTTATTTTTTACCCAAACCACAATCTTTTACTAAACCTAACCAAGTAGTTTTGTTGCCTAAACCTAAAGGGTACCCAGTGCATAAAAAAATGAGGCAAAGGGGTCCTGACCAAGCGTCCGTATGTGACGAGTTGGGAATGAGAACGGGTTGTATTATATATACCACGAACATGCAATTGCATTTCTGGCAGTGAGGTGAAGGCTTTGAAACGGCATCATGTTGGAAAAGAGTTTGCAAAAAATACAGTATCTACATTTGTTATTCATATTTTTTTTTTGTATTCATACAGTTTAGAGTATACTGTCAGTATCTATTCCCTAGCTATGACCCTGTGTACATCTCCTAAGGTGATTTGATGTATACATGACTTTATACAAAAACACTCTGTGGTGATTTCATGTTAATTCAGTGTATGTATGTATGTATTCAGTTAATTCAATAATGACTCCACCTTTATTTTGAAGTACTATTTTGTCTGCTGCAAATGTACTTTTGGATTCTGGGTCAATGAATTCAGCAACTATGGCACTCTGCCTTATTCACAGATTCATTAACGAAGCATTTTGAATTTGCTTCTTTCCAAAGCAACAGCAGTCCAGATTCATAGGTGACAGACAAAACATGATTTCTTTAAAACAAAGTTGAAATATGAGGAACACGTGACAGAAACATTGTTTCAATCTCTTAGACGTTTTTCGACCATAGTTAAGAGAAGTAGTTTACGTGACATTGAGAACTTTGAACGTTTTTGATATCTTACTGTTCTAATGGGCTCATATCATCAGCCTACTTTATGCTCCTGAGCGATCTGCTGGCACACCTGGTGTTTATTAGCTGTATCCTGGAATATAATTTTTTTGGAGTAACCTATACGTGCTGACTATCAGTGGATCTCCAAGTTGAAATAATTCAAACTAGTGGCCACAACGTATACCTCCAGGATCGTCACATTATCCGAGAGAGTTCCATGTTTCTGTGTTAAGAAACATTGAAGATTTTGTTGAAAGAAAAATCTGAAATGGGAATACAGAATGGGGAAAAACAGAACCAGCGGCCTCTCCCACATCTCAACTTTAGGGAGGATTCGTTTTTACTGAAGTGCTGCCGACTGTTCCCAGGTCAGAGCCATCCATATACAGTCATGATCTTAATTTATCATTTTCAGCAACTCCATATTGGCGCAGCATCATTTTGTAAATAAAACAGCTTATGGCCTCAGTTATTACCTTTCACAGGAGTTTGGGGGCTTATTTGGAAGTAGTGTTACTTGCTAATGCAAGCATTACTTGCCTCGGGTAAACTGCTCCTGCCAGTAATTTTAACGTCAGCACCCACGTATTCTTGATAAATGAGTACCAAGGTTTCCCACAGGCATATTTTATGATACTGCTGCATGTTTCGATGATTGCAAACACCAAGCAGATACACAGCAGTCCTAGTGTCCGAGCAAAGTTGGGTAAAAGGGGAAATGTAGGGGACGGTTTCCCAGCTGCCTGCAACTCACTCGCAAAAGGTTCCGCAGAACAGAAGGAATTCGGTACAGCACTTTTACTGCTTTTTGTACACACTAAAGCCCCGGAATAGCAAGGAACAGACCAGCAGATGGCGGTAATGCAACACTTATGGATGCCAACCGCCACTAAGCTCAACAGAAGAAGAAGAAGAAGAAGAAGAAGAAGATGAGGCAAGACCGGATGTACATACACAAGGTAGAAGACATCTCTTATAATGTTCAGGAACATGGCGGGCGAGGAGCTTTCCTCGTCCGGTACCAATGTCTTTGTAATGTATTTAATATTTAAAAAGTTTTCAAGAGAAGAAATGAAAGTGAAAGCATCGGTGTAAATGCTAAACCGTGAACAAGTCGCAGATTCAAATATGTCATCAGCGGAATGTTGTGATTGGTTCCCTCGCTCCATGTGAAAGCACCTTTCGTCAGATGAACGTAACCCTTTACATGTTTGTCGCTGCAATGTTACTGCTTTTATCCACAACACAGCCATACATAATATATTGCATGTTGTATTGCATGTGCATATTGTATATTATAAATTGTATATTATAAATAATAATTTGCGAATATAAGAAAAGATAACAAATAGTCAATATGATTAAGTTAAATATGTAAGTAATGAATTGGTATTGTGATTAAGTTTTATTATAATGAATTGGTATTCTGGATTGATAACAAATTTATATTTTGATAAGGATAATTATATAGTAATTAATTTCTATTTCTGTATGACACAGATTAAAGGTAATAATTACAGTTAGAATAATTATAAAATAATAATAATTATAGTTAGACAAATTTAGGAAAATGTAATTAGAGTATATGTATGGCTCAATAAGGAAGCTGGTTAAAAATTAATAATTGACTTATGGAAAAGGGGTGGGATTAAATAAGTTTATACTTCTTCTCACTCCTTTTCAAATACGTAAATCAAGGCATCAAGTGTTTGACAATTTATTTTTCTTATGCTTTTCATTGTACTGTATGTAAATACTACTTGTTTCTGACTGTCCACTTGATGGTATGATCATTCTTTTTCTTTATTTTTTATTTTATTTTTTTTGTATTCTGCATGTTCGAAATAAATTTTGAAATGAATGAAATACTGGCATTTTCCCTGAAATGTTATGAGGTCCTGAGGCGGAGATTTCCCTGCTCTCATTCACACACACTTAACACATGACCCCATGCAGGAAATGTTCCTGAACATTTCAGGGATAGATAACATGTTTGAAAGGGACTTAACACAAACATGTAAACAGGAATATTGTGATCTCTGAGGCCCTATATACAGCTCACTGTAATGCTGCCCTTCCTGTCTATGATCTGTCTGTAATGTTTTCCCTGGGTGCGTTGTCACCGAGCTTACTATCTCAAACTTCCCACAAATAAAAATGACCAGAACACTGTTGATGCTGTTTTCATTTGTCCCGCCATGTTTTCTTCTTCTTCTCCTCCTCTTTCTGTCTGTCCTTATTTTCTCCTTCACACACTTTTTAATTATTTCCCCGCCACATTTCCCTACAGCCAGCTATCAGATCAAATGGGACGTGTTGAGGAGAACGGGTGTGATGTGTTGAGAGTGTGTGTGTACGTGTGTGCCTGTGTGTCTATGTGGCTGCATCTGCCTATATGTCTGCCTGTATGTTTCTGTGCATACTATAGATGTGTGTATGTGAGTTTATGTCAGTGTGCCTGCATTTTACTGTGTGTATGTGTGTGTGTGTGTGTGTGTGTGTACATGCAAGGGATGTCCTATTGCTCCTAGAGAGGTGATGAAAATGTCATTTTATCAACGTTTTCTGACAGAAAGGCTGAGTGAATACTGATGGATGCTGGCTGCTCTGGACTGTGGGGCCCTCGCGGTGTGTGCACTGAGAGCCGGTAAACAGTTGTGAAGGCTGATCTCTGCAGGTGTTGGAAGCCTGTGAGTCCTTTTGATGGAAACAGCATGCGGATGAGCTGAAATGTGTTTGGTCAAACCTGTCCTTCTGCATTTACAAAGGTTTAGTGAGATGTCTTTTACAGTGAAGGCAGCAGACTGTAGAAGGTGTAGCACTACATGGTTTGATATAAAAATACTAAAAGGTAAAAGATGAAAATAAATAAAAATAAAAAAAGAACAGCCAACTAACTTTTCCACCCTAACCCTTGGATCCCACCAGGTGTGTGTGTGCTGCGTTCTGACTGCAACGCAGTCGCCAGAGCAATCGTGGCCATTCCAGACAATGCTTGTGATTTCACCAGACGTGACGTAACGCATTTTAGAAGCAACCCATCTCTGCTCTGCTCTGCTAAAAATGTGCACTGAGTCTATTTTTGATGGAGACACGGGGTGTTGCACAGAGCAGATCAAGCCAGGAAGGAAGTGGTACGGCCAGATCATAAGGCCATTTTTCAAAATAAACACCCTTGGAAGACTCCCAATCATATCACATCACTACAGCCACACATTTTTGACCTATGTTGTTCATAACTGGACTTTTAATGGTATTGAATTAATGGTAATGGTACTTTGTCTGTAGGCTACAGCACGACAAAGTAGGAAAACACAACAATACACACAATTAAAACAGACAAAAAGAAACCATTTAACTACGTAGCCTTCTGGTAGAAATAAACTAAATCTGCAAGTCGGGCAGGCAAAGCGCTCCGCTTCTGAAACGCTCCTGGTGTGGTACCATAGATGTTGAAATCTCCAAGAACAAGAACATTCTCTGAGCAATGTGGGAGAGGAGTAGAGGGAATTCACTGATAAAATCAATATTGAGTTTAGGGGGTCTGTATACTAGTAGGCAGAAGACCAGCGGGGCGCTATCTATCACAAAAGTCAAAACTTCAAAAGATGAAAAGGGGCCTTTAGAGATAATGAAGCACTTACGGGCATTTTTGTGAATTACAGCAAACCCACCACCTTGTGCATATGACCTGGGTTGATGAAAGTGAGAGGTCATCAGGGGTGAGCCATGACTCAGTGATAAAGAAACAGTTTAGATTTTGAGACACAATAAACTCTTGACAGATACATGATTTGTTTGACAGCAATCTCACATTTAGCTGACCGAATGTGGAGGGAGGAGGCGAGGATGGAGATCTTGTGTGGTGCAACGGTAATGAGATTGTCATAATTTACTGAACGGGATGCTTTGGAGACAGAATTATGGTGTCTGAGTGTTAGACAGATTGGGATGTGATTTACAGGCAGATCAGCTGAACGTGAGTTTGACACACCGTGCCCCATTAGTGGTAGGGGAGGACTTTGGCCAGATGTTGCAGAAATGTCCACAGTACCAGTAAATTTACAGTGGCAGTGAACATTATTTTGATTGGATGTGTGAATTACCTCATAGTGGCAAGGACTGTCTCTGATTTTACGATAGGATACAATACAATACACTTTATTTTCCCCATAGGGAAATTTGTCTTGGACTCAAACGCCGCATGACATGACATAATTGTCTTATCATATAGCTGCCTCCATAGTAGTCATATTGTATGTATGCAGGTCAACCAATGCATAGTCAATGTTTGCATAGAGTAGCAGGTTTGGATGGAGTCTGTCCGGCCTGTACAGTTCGGTCTACGGTTCCAGAACAGGTCAAAATTGTCAATAAACTCCAGGTTCATTTGTGCTGCAGCGGATTCTCCTTTCAGCTAAGTGTGCAGTGACAGTAAACGGGAAAAGCGACCACAGCCCCCACCCAAGGGACACGATTGGACCAGATATAGGGATGCGTTTCCCAGTGTCCTTTAGGGCAGAGATGAGTAGTTGGAAATCCGCACTGATGATTTTCGACCGTTGGCTAATGTCATTTGATCACTCGTGGATGACCAGGTTGGAGCAGTTTGCCCAGGACACGGGCCCCAGGAAAGCAGTATACGTAGCGGCATATTTGAGCTCTAATGTTCCTTACCAAGGAGTTTCAAGAATCAGTGTCGAGGGACAAGGCTGAGATGGGGATTGTGGCAGTCGGGTTGGCAGATTTCTGTGACTCCAATTATTTTGCCTGGGGAGGCGAGACTAGGAATTCCCAGGCCGTGATGTGGAAGAGGAGCCAGTCGAGATGACCACAGGAGGATCAGCGGTGGCAGGGTGTGAGATGGCCGCTGCAGCAGAGGAGGAACCTGGGGCACTGTTGCCATCGTTGGATTGAGCGAGGAAAGCACGAGCTGCAGTGGGAAGTATAACTTGATAAGCAACAGAGCTTTTAGATTTACTCTTTTTTTTATATTGTCAAACAGTATATTTCTCTTTTACAAGACAAAAGGCTTTGAGGATGAGGACGGACATAAAGCTATCTTGGGTAACAAGTTTGGCTGGGGATGCAGAGTGTATATTACCTAACCCCAAATCTACAAAGACCAGCACAGAGCTTCTAGCATTATATCTCTCATATATAGGCATTCTAGACCACTGAGTGAATGTGTCAGTCCTGAACCACAGTTTCCTGTAACCCCACAAAATAAGGCGGTTTACTACTACACTGCTTGGCTTGGGAGAAATGCTAAGTAACTGCTATAGGTAATAAGCTTGTTGTTTTTCGGCATGCAAAGATTTTGCAGCAACCACAACTGCATGGCAGGCCTTTCAAGCTGTAGATTCCTCCACAGGTTGATGTGGTGTGCTAGTGTCTTTTTCAACCTTTCAAAAAACAATGGACTTAATGAACTGCCAAAGCACACAGGATACAAGCACAACAGATCAGACAGTTTAAAACTACTTTTGACTGTCTGATTGATCAGGGAAAATCTCCTCACTCACGTGCTGAGGCACATAGTATGTGTCACCATGGTATTTATGAAAATATATACTGTGCATGGCTTATACAAATCAATAGTATGATCGCTTTCAGGACAGTTCGTGACCCACAGATGGATTTAGTTTAGCTTTTGAAATCATGCTGAAATCACATATCTACTCTCAAAAAGCACTGTGGTCGGTACACTCTCACATCACAAATGAACCGTACCAGAGTCCGATTGGAAGCATACTGAGACCCTCCTTTTCAGGTGGTCTTGGTCCAATTGTTTGGTCCGCACCAGAGATTGATTGACAGCTTTCAGACCAGCTTAAACAAACCAGGCAAATGCACCGGGGTTTCTTTCAACCGAATCAAACAGGTTAGGTGTGGAAGCACCATAAGATGATAATTATCTCTAATAAGCCATAATATCAGGCATCATTTTGAGATCACTCTTTTTTGGGGTCCTCTTGTGTTTTTGCCCCGGTATGAGGAAGATTACTATCTAAAAGTCAGATATGCATTTTAGAGTCTTCAAAGCAGACATTGTTTTTCCCTGAACTTCACAAATAAACTGTCGTTGCTCTCTGCTTTGCCTTGGCATCCTATCCAGATTGCCAATATTGCTGAATCAAGCAGTAAGAGCAGCTTTGCATTCCCTAATGAGCATCAGCAGCACTGCTCCTCCCTTCCATACCACAAACACACACACACACACACACAAGATTTGCAAACACAAACACATGACTGTTAAGGAGGTGAGCATATTGACTGATTAATTCCTGTCTGTGTGACCCCGGGGTCTGAGTCGATACGCAGCTGATCATCAGGACTGGACGAGGCCTGGGCTCAGCCTCTCCAGCTCATAAACCCCCAGTGGAAACATCAGACCACAGAGACGTGAGCAAGTCGTTTCAACGCCGCCCTTCCCTCCTGATTTGATTTTAATAGGGTCATTATCTTTCAGATTTTTCACTTTAAAGTAGAGGAGCTACATCATTTCTTTCAAATGTTTCACTCTTGAGTTAAACCCTCCAGCAGTTGTTGAGAAGTATTGAGTTTCCTCTCTGTATAGTCACCCTGTAAATTAATAATCTGGAACTTCACTAATGTCACATCTACATCAGAATCTGTTTGGGCCTGAAGTCACATAAGCAGCTTGTCTCTTACTGTAATACATACTCTGTCAGCACTGTGTAGGCTTGTGAAACACTACACAGAAATTCACTTAACTGAAATTAGAGCCAATATCCCGCAATTATAGATTATAATATCCTATAAAATATTAATTTTCAATCTGATTTCAACTGGAATACATATTGTTTTGGAGTAAATTATGTCCGACATGTAATTACTTGTGCGTGTGTGTGTATAAGTCCCCAGCAACAGTGACATAATCATGTAACAATGCATTACCGTGACAGTGAGTGCAGAGCATGGATGTATAAAGAGAACTGGATACAGCGTTGGAGGCGGGGCCCCGTTCATTCCTATGAAAGTTGCTCAGTGGAGCATGAAGCGTAAATGCCTCAACTTCCATATGAAAAAGTATTCGGATCTTGGGCACATGGAACATGCGCAGTAGCGACCGCTCGGTCACATGACTCTGTCACGGGGTCCCAACGTCACGCCTTCGTCATGGCTTGCGTTCCAGCCTCGGTCTTGGTCTCATTCACATGAATGGAGGAAGGGAAATAACTCTGGATTTGGCTATTAGTGCGTTTTACAACTTTAAAAACTAAATTTTTTAAATAAGGGCTATTAGAGTGTTCGTACTGGGTAGTTGATTCACCTCAAAAAAAATTATCTGCTGAGTTACAGACGTCTCTGTCCCAATGTAAGTCTATGGGAAAAAGTATTTTTGGGCCCAATGGCATCACGTGACGGACACGGCAGTTGCAGTACCGCCGTTTGGCCACTACGAAAGTTGGGATCGCCGACCGGTGCTCTTCCTGTGGGCTTGGAGTAGACAGAAGGGGATGAGGTGTGCGTGTGTGTGTGTGTGTGTGTGTGTGTGTGTGTGTGTGTGTGTGTGTGTGTGGTCCAGGGAGGGGTGCATTCGGGGTGAGAGGGCTGGTTACCAGAGCAGAGGAGAAAGGTGGTGTTGGTGCGTCTCTAATATCTGAACAGCTGTCAGTAATTTGGCTCCGCCACTCGTACAGCTTTGAACAAATCTGCTTCAGCTGCTGAATTGCAAAGTGTACGTGTCAGTGGAGCGTGTGTGCGTGTGCGTGTGTGTGTGTGTGTGTGTGTGTGCACGCATATGGGCATACAAACAGAATTTTTTAACCGCGCTTCAAAAGTGAATTCAAGGTCACCATATATTAAAATACGTTTCATTTTTCTAATGCATCTGTCAATGCAACTTTTACTGTAACCTCTTGGTCAGTACTAAATAAACAGCCAACATGCTTGTAATACTGTCCCATCTTAGTTCATGATCACATTTAAAATAATGACTTGCTAAGCTGATTGTCTGACAAAGTTTGACTAAGAATATATGAATGGACACCAGGGGAAATGGTTCTAATTTTCTGATAATATTCTCATTGGGACTGTGTCGCTATTCCTTTGTGAATTTAAAATTAACTCACCAAACACAATCTTTTTAAGCCCATAATGCTGCCACTCTGGGATTTTGACTCTTTAAATGTCAAACTAATTTTACAAGAGCTATAGAATCCACATAATAAAATCATTACTTACACAATATGATGCAAATAAATGATCATCTCAGTACGTGAGATACTACCTTTGTCAGCCCTGTATTGTTTACCTCAGTACCAATGCAGGAAACACTATGCCCTTTATTGTAGGCTATGCAGCAAAGGAAGAAAGTGAGTGTGGAGTTTGGGGTGCTGGATGGGCCTGTAGTGCATCAGACTTTCATGCTGGAGACCAGAATTTGCATCCTGTCACAGACCTGCAATAAACCTCCACCTTTAAATTAATCATAACCACCCCAATATCAAAAATAAAAGTAGGCTCCTCACTATAGAGAATGACCCCTTTATATTATTGAATTCTAATTATTGATGCACTAAAACATCACTTTCATGTTGCAGCTCATAAGGTGGGGCTGTTTACTTTATATACTGCAGGGTAGCTTGCCTATAATAACTAACTTTTAATAATAAATCAGCATTTAATTGTTGATTATATGTTGTATTATTAAACTGAATCTGCAAAGTAACTGTGACTAAAGTTATCGAGTATATGTAGTGGAGTAAATAGTACAATATTTGCCTCTGAATTGTAGGAGTAGAAGTACAAAGAAGCAGAAAGTGGAGGTCCAAGTACCTCAAAATTTCACTTGAGTACAGTACTCTAGTAAATGTACTTAGTTACTCTCTTAACCATACCTTGCACAGTACTGTTCCCCCGTAGCCAGCCTGGTCTCCTAAAAATTATACTTTCATACAACTAAACTGAATTGTCAATTACATGTCAAGGGAACATATTTTCTCCCGGATTACATTTGCTTTTGACGTATCACAAATACGTTTTACGTTTTTTAATATTTTAATTTACGTCCGTTACTTAAAGGGACTATTTGTAACTTCTTACACATATAAATCACCCAGGTCGGTGTCCCATGCATGCTCGTGTGTGGCTACGCTGTTCAGACAAGATTCCAACACAAACTACACCAAAGCACCAAAACCTCAAAGTTCTATCTAGTGATGCCCGTCTTGCAACACAGTGTTGGCCGCGGTAGGAGGACGCGGGGAAGACCGTAGCTTTGGTCTCCAAGGCCGGAGTCTCTGCTGTACTGCTCACTCAGCTCACTCCACCTCACGTGCATGTGCGCACACTGCACACTGCAGAAGACTTCGTAGCTCTGAGAATATCTAGTAAATGTACAGTGGACGTTTGTGCAGAAATAACTGCTGCAGCTCCTCCAGACCAACAGAGGTTTTCCGTGTCTTGTGAAGTGACGGGGCTCCGCAGCGAGAAACGTTATCGTCTCTGACCGGGTGCCGGTGTCTCCCACCGACCGCGGTCGGGAGGCTGAGGCAGGAAAAGCCAACACTAGGATCAGTAGTGATTCATGGAAAGACCTTCGTCTGGTCAGCTAACATTACTGCCAAGCAGGTGAAATATAGAGTGATATTGTGGTTTTAGCTGACGTGTGTCGCCTCACTGTTTTGAGCGATGCTCGTTCATGTCTATTTAGAGCGAGCAAGCGCGAGCCCGACGCTGACTTTCGTTGACTTAACAGCCACAGGTGTCGCTGTTAACAAGCATTTCTGATTCTTACAAACAGTCCCTTTAAATAAGGTAAGAAAAATACTTAGTTTGAAGCGTGTTTAAAAGTGCGACCTTAATCCGGGAGAAAATATGTTTCCCTCAAAAGGTAAGTGACAATGCAGTTTGGTTTTATGGGAACGTAATTTTGTGGGACACAGGGTTGGGGGGTGGTGGGGGGCTACCTGCTAGCACTCACATGGAACAGGCAAGAGAACTAAATAAATGCATGTGCAATATTTTTATAGTACCCAACTCTGCTTCTATATTTATGTCACTGCTTCTTATACTGTATGTATATATATGTTCTTAATATGCCTTTTACAAAGTATTTCATTTTATTATTGTAAAATAACTTATTCTTTTTAATGGAGCTTCCCAGCAAAAAGTATTTCACACAATTGTACTTGTATAACCAGCATGACAATAAACATTTTGAATCTTGAATCTTGAATCCTACATCTGTAGCTTTTCCAAGCAATTTTCATATTTTTTTTTTAGTTTCTCATCAGACACCGGTAATGGCTGCTTGACAGATGATTTAGTCCCTGGTCTGTCTCTACAGTGAAGGCGTTGGGAGAGGTTGTTTTGATTCGTTTTCACTTGTCAAGAATTTATTTCCTCTGTGGCAGCAAAACACATTACACGAGCCATCAGAAAGTCTTGCACGTTAAACTGGACTAAATGAACACTTTTAGGACTGGATAAAAACACACACTATAAACAGATTTTGACAAACTTGCCACCCTAGCGACAAAAAGGCTACAAACAACCCATAGTGCACTCTGTAATGCAGGGACGGAGCAATGTTTGCTATTTAATTTCAATATTATTTCTGAAGGGTTCTTTGCGTTATTATGCATTATTGTTTAAGGGCGGTGCCCTGTGGGGGCTGTGGCGGTATATTTCATGGCTTTAGCTGTATAATTGCCATATTATTTGCCATAAACACTATCTTTCCCCAACCATACCCTATGGAGTTTTTGGCCTCATTATCAGTGTTAGCATGTCCGCGGTTTTCCTGCAGAATTGGGCTACTTTTGTCCACTGGTTGGGTAGACCTATTTTGCATGCAAATGACATGGATAATATCTATAAATAAAAATCCATCAGATCAGCATGTACAAACATGGATGGGACATATCACATGCCCACACACACACCCTCTCCGCCCACCTCTCAGTTCCAATCATGGATGTATAAAGAGAACTAGCAAAGCAAACAATTTAACCCCAGGGGGAAATGACGCCTGGTAAGTGGGAAAAATACGGCAAGAAATAGACAAAAGAGTGGGTAAGTGATATAAAGAATGGATAGAACGGGTGGGGTCTGGGGATGATAGCAAAGCTCAGTAAATATGCCTATTCACACATATAGGCCTATGATTTGTGAGTATTAGGGTAAGGTAATATGTTAAAATTTTCCAACCGGCGACCGTCAGTCTAACAACAGACAATTGTCTCTCTCTCTGCTGAACAGCGGATGAGTATTAAATTTGCAAAATAAAATGGCAAACATCACCCAGAAAAAAAAACAAAAAAACAACCGGCGATGTATTCAGTCAATTGCCGATAGTCGATATATTTGTCCAATCACCCAACCCCAGTGAGTATAAAATGTTATGAATTAACAGGATGAGGTGCATCAGCTGTGTCCGTATACTTGGCACAAAGTCAAAAACGTTTCCAGTGGGTGTTGACCTCCCCCAGGTTTGTCCCTTGTCACCGATCCTGTTTGTGATTTTCATTGACAGGATCTCAAGGCGCAGCCGTGAGGAGGAGAGTGTCCGGTTTGGGGACCTCAGAATTGCATTTATGCAGATGATGTGGTTCTGTTGGCTCATCAGACCGTGACCTTCAGCACGCACTGGGGTGGTTTGTAGCCGAGTGTGAAGCAGTCAGGATGAGAGTCAGTACCTCCAAGTCTGAGGCCATAGTTCTCTGCTGGAAAACGGTGGATTGCCCCCTCCGGGTTGGGAGTGAGTCATTGCCCCATGCGCTAGGTATCTTGGGGTCTTATGAGTGAGGGTAAAATGGAGCAGGAGATGGACAGGCGGTTTGGTGCAGCTTCTGCAGTTATGCGGGCGTTGTACCGGACCGCTGTGGTGAAGAGGAAGCTGAGCCAGAAGGTAAAGCTCTCTGTTTACCAGTTCATCTACGTTCCAACCCACACCTATGGTCATGAATTTTGGGTAGTGACCGAAAGAATGAGGACGCGGATACAAGCGGCTGAAATGAGTATCCTTTGTAGGGTGGCTGGATTCAGCTTTAGAGATAGGGTGAGGAGCTCAGACGTCCGGTGTGAGCTCGGAGTAAATATAGTGAATAACATATAGTGAACCAACATGATAAGGTGTAGTTGAAATAAGATACTAACTACAGTATGAAGTAAAATTCATGTTCATGTTCATGTTGTCCAGGCCACTCTTATTCTTGTTATGCCACATATTTAAAATTGGCTGTGTCAATCCAAACTTTATTATGGGCTCATGGTTAGTTCTTTATTAAAACATGGAAGCTGTGGTGAACCATGCCGGTATGTTGTGTGTCTGTTTAAACACACATCTCCATATGAATGAATTGCTCCAGCATTAAGCGCAGATTTATACATCTGTCCCCAAACAAAGCACATGGACCACAGGTCCGGAGCCACCGCTGAGGGCAGCTTTAAGTTCTAAATTGGTCTGGCAATTTCCCCTGTCGCATGTTGAGTGATAATAGTGAGGTCAGCCTCTGGTCAGCCAAATAGTTATGGGAGAATAGAGACGCTACAATCTGTTTTACTGTTCCACCCCTATCAGCAAGTTTCCACCATTTTACAGAGACAGAGAATAAGTAAGATAGAGAGGGAAGGAGAGAGAGAGAGAAAGAGAGAGAGAGAGAAGGAGGAAGGGGTGGTCTTTTCAGCACAACGGACAGTCGGTTCATTAGAATTAATTGTTTGGTAAAACGTTGAAAGTTTTTGGCTAAGAGGATCCTCCGTTCAATTTGTAATTTGGACAGTTTCCAGTTTGTCTTTCCTCTCCTCCAATCGATTATGATGACACTTTTAACTGCAAAGAGCCCGAGGTGTATCACTCAAACCAGGCCTGTCCTGAACCTCCTGTGTGTGTGTGTGTGTGTGTGTGTGTCTGTGTGTCTGTGTGTATGCATGTGTTTGAGCCACACCAGAAGAGCTGAGGGCTGCTGCCTCAGTAGTAATGAATGTCAAGAGGCGTGCGTTAATAAATTAGCCATGCGTGTATTTTACTTTATTAATGGTCTCAGAGGCAAATCACAACCTCTTTAATGCATTTCACTTAGTGTAGCTTATGGGTGCATTTCATAAAACATGGCAGCTTTTTAGACACTTATTCTGGGTGCAAATTTATCACCCTCTCTGCTTCCTTTCAGGCCTCTCTCTCTTCTCCTGTTTCATTTCCCCGTGCACCCTTTTCCTTGTATTGCTGCTACTACAAGTTATTTCCCTGCATGCATGGCTAAGGTAACTTTCTGAATGAAATGTGTTCAATCTATGATTTAATCTGGAAGACTTTGTCATTATGAACCATTTCATTGAGGGCAAAGATGAGCACAGATGTTTAAACAGAAGCACAGGCCACATACTGTGCTGCTATCCCCGAACCGCACACATACCACTAGTGATACATGATGATCTGAATAGATTATTTGGTGTCTCTGATTCATTACTTCAATAGATTAACCATCACATACTTACATTTTCTATTTAGGTATAATGATAGCTTCACTTTAAAGGGACTGTTTGTAAGAATCAGAAATGCTTGTTAACAGCGACACCTGTGGCCGTTAAGTCAACGAAAGTCAGAGTCGGGCTCGTGCTTGCTCGCTCTAAATAGACATGAACGAGCATCACTCAAAACAGTGAAGCGACACACATCAGCTAAAACCACAATATCACTCTATATTTCACCTGCTTGGCAGTAATGTTAGCTGATCAGACGAAGGTCTCTCCATGAATCAATGCTGATCCTAGTGTTAGCTTTACCGGCTTCAGTCTCCCGACCGCGGCCGGAGGGAGACGCCGGCACCCAGTCAGAGACGATAACGTTTCTTGCTGTGGAGCCCCGTCACTTCACAAGACACGGGAAACCTCTGTTGGTCTGGAGGAGCTGCAACAGTTATTTCTGCACAAATGTCCACTGTACATTTACTAGATATTCTCAGAGCTACGAAGTCTTCTGCAGTGTGTAGTGAGCGCGAATGCATGTGAGGTGGAGCGAGCTGAGTGAAGGCAAGCAGGCAGGCAGAGGAGCAGAGTACAGCAGAGACTCCGGCCCTGGAGACCAAAGCTACAGTCTCCTCCGCGTACTACGACCGCGGCCAACACTGTTTAACAGACGGGCGTCACTAGATATAACTTTGCGGTTTTGGTGCTTCTGTGTAGTTTGTGTTGGAGTCTTGTCTGAACAGCGTACCCACACGCGAGCGCGCATATGCGCAGTAGGTATAATAGAGGTTTTGTATTTGTGGTTCTAAACACCTGGTTATTTTTAATAACAATCCTATAGTCAGTTTTGTGCAAGTTCACACTTCACTAGAGCTAGCTCAAAGTTCAGCATTGGGTCCCTGGCACGTGCTTGGGCCCTAATTAAACTGTTCTTCTCTTGTTCATACAGACCCTCAGTTTCTCCCTATAACACCTCTCTGCTTCCTCTCTCCTTCCTCCCCTACGTCCCTCCCATCTCAGAATTGCCTCCCCTATCTCCCCCTACCCCCCTCCCCCACCCTACCGCCAGGATCCTGAAGGTCAGCTCCTGGTGAGTGATCTCCCATTCTGCTGAGTCCACCAAACGCTGGAGCAGAGTGGCGCTGCGCTGCGACCCGGCCGGCCACTGACGTCCATAAACCAAACCAGGAATGACAGGTGTCGCTGGGTCCCTTCTTCTGCCTCCCCTCTTCACACACTTTTCCTTTCCCTTTTTCTTTCTTCCCCTCTTTTTTTCCCACAATGCCTTCCCCACCATTCCATGTTGATTTATGGTTTATTGTTCCTTGTCGTGTTTCAAGGTCGCTGCTAACGCGGGCCAAACTAGGCCCAGGGGGGGTGTCTTTCAGCGTACCTGCCAGGGAGCCACCAACACGGCCGTGGCTGCCGTCAGAGCTCCTTCTGCCAGTGAAAAAGGCTAAAATAAGGCTGGGGGTCCCACTGTGTCTCCCCAACACTCTCCCTCTGTGGTCCATGAACTACATCATCAGCCTGAGAGGTGACGCTAATCAATAGCAATAATGTCAGAGGTTACATCAGCACTGCACCTTTGAAAAACCCACAAGGCAGAGCCTTACAGGAGCTTACTGTTCCCGTGTGTTGTTGCCAGACTGGAATCATTTTCAGACTTCTCTATTTCTTTTACAAAATCCTCTCTTCAGCTGTTTTTTTTTATTTTTCCAATCGATTTCCTGATTTGTGTATTAGTGTTAATTGCCCTGGGAGACAGAGAATATAAGAGGGAGAAAGGGAGCATTAAAAAGGAAGAACACATGCTCACTGCGGCAGACGTGGTTCCTCCCTGAACTGTAGTCAATGAAAGAAAGATCCATCATGGCGCTCCCAGGGGAGTCGCAGATATCTAAATAGAAATTAGCAGGACACTACCAGGCAGTATAGATCTCTCTGCTCACTGGTGGACAATTTACCTCTGTTGGAGTGTGTGTGTGTGTGTGTGTGTGTGTGTGTGTGCGCTGTGGTGGCATTCTGTTTCCAAAGGATCTTAGTTGTTTCCTGGTTGACTCTGGATCTCTCTACTACTAAATGGAACCTGTCAGGACATTAACATCTGTGATGGGCGTCAACAGAGAGTGTGTCGGAGGGAATTGTCTTTTGCGCCTGTGTGTGTTTGTGTGTGAGTCAGAGTCTCCACCCCAGACATGCATACAAATGTCCGTTGCAGGCTTGTATCGGTGCAGAGAGCTGTCATTAGGACTTTGATAGAGTGTGTTTGCGTGTGTGTATGCCCATGCATGCTCATGAGAACAAGCCTCAGTGTGTGGCACACTGCACTTCACCTTTGGGAACGGTTTTGTGGTGATTTGGATAAGGTTAGTCATTTGTCATATTGATCATAGATAGATTATTTCTGTCAATCCTAACTCATTAATCACTATACGTATTAGCTATTGGAAAGAAACTATTGCCTATTATGGTCTTGAATAGGACTTGTTCTTGACTTGGACTCGGTTAAGTTGGACTCGACTACATTCTTGTCATATTCTCATCCTTCCTGTTCCTCTGATCTTGTTACCTCCTCTCCCTCCCAGCCCTTACCTTTCCTTTCCTTTCCTACAATCCCTTTAACCCCTCCACATCACCGTCTTCCACTTTATTTATTTTTTTCTTCTTAAATTTTCTTTGGACCAAGGGATGCTTCCTACCTCCTCCTCCCTCCTCCCCTGTTTGAAATGTGCGTGTGAGAGGAGCAGCTCTGCAACAGTCCTTCCTGAGTTTTCCAGGTCACGCTCTCCCTACAGACAAATCAACCTCTGGCTTCTCTCTCTTTTTCTCCTCCACCTTACCTTTGTTACACTTCATTCTGACTCAGAGCATTTCTTATTTTACTTTTAGTGTGATTGCTTGACATGTAAGTCTAAGAAAGATAAATTGTCAAATTCAAAATCACTTTTTATGATATAATTTGAGAGAGAGGAGCCGAGGTAATAGTAATGCTAATATCACTATACTTACAGTCCATGCTTCTTTTTTAGGAAACTTATGTTACATTTCTCCTGTATTCACAGAGACATTATATAATGTGACATTTGTAAAAAGTACACAAGCAAAATGTTTTCTCCCTACACATACAGTAGTAGCACTTAAAGCTGTGGTCGGCAGAATGGAGCAGATATGATTAAAAAAAGTTATTTTTATAAAACGGTCACTATATCCTGACATAAAACAGGTAATCTGGAAAAAATGATGTCCCTCTGTGTCCTCCGGTGTCCTCTGGTGGTCCTAATGGCATCTGCAAGATTTCACAGACTGGAGTAAAACAACCAATCAGAAAAAATGTGAGTTTGTGAGGAAATACCAAGCACCGTCCACCAGCCGGAGCAAACTTTTTCATTTTACAGCTAAACAGTACACTACAAGATGGTTCTGAAAATATTTTATGCGAGAAATAGGCATTACAGTAACAGAATATTGATTCATATTTGATCAGCGCTGCCTAGATTGACCGTTTGATCGGAGTTTGCGAGTGATTGACAGCTGCCTCCGTTGAATGAACAGCCAATAGGAACGCTCTCTCTCTGAAA